>LOJH01052786.1:0-12293 GCA_001685095.1 Ellobius talpinus
GGCTGCTCTGAGAGACTCTGCTCTGTCAGGGATTTACTGCTGCCTGCCCACCGCAGCGGCTCAGACATTTTTTAAAAAATCATAAAAATCACCAAGGAAGAAAAATAAAAGTACCAAGTTTCTATGCAGCAGAGGCTTCAGGTAAGGTCACATGATTTCACAGGAAGACAGAAGAGTGGAGAAAACACATCGTGGACTATTAATGTTCTGGAGACCTCATGACCCAAATCAGCAACTGCTCTCTTTCCTACATAATCCATCTGTTCCCGAGTACACACTGAGATGCTCCACCAAGCATCCTGCTGAGAGGGCACTAGTACCTGACACTTAGAAGAGAAGACAGCATTAATAATGATACCTGAATTCCAGGGGTGTTAGAGAAGGTGCCAGTGTGTGTTTGGGTTTAAAAGGAAGATTACTGAGGTCGGCATCAGGAGCCTGAGGACCATGACTTCAACAAAAATTGTCCAGTAAAACCTGCTCTACCCATCACAAAAGAAGAGCCTGCATCCAACAGGCAGCCTGGGATAAACCTCGGCCTGCAGGGTTGTGCTTTGTGAGGACCAAAAGAGGCCAGGGTGGGGCACACAGGAATGTGCCACAGAACAGCTTCTCTCCCAACCTCAGGGAACCTTGTCTGCCCACACCTGGCTCTGTGGCACAAGGCACCTCTGAGCCTGACTAACCACAAGCTATATTCATTGCCTTCCTTAGGTCCCAGATCTATCGCACCCACATTTCTGGGGTGATGTTTAACCCTGTCTCCTCCACACCCAGTGCCTTGGCTCACCACCACTCCTGAGAATGAAGGGACCACCCTGGCGGGCGGCTGCCACTCACTTGAGGTGATGTACTCTGGAGCTTTTCCAGGACTCAACGGCACGGCTTCCTCATAGTAACCCTCTGGCAGAGAGGACGTTGGTAAGGGCGGAGGCCCACTGTCAGGAGGCTGAGGGCGAAAGGAAAACCATGCTGGATTAGGATGGCTGCTGAAGGCAACCCAGTACCTCCTCTATAGAAAATTCAAGGTCACCAGGACCTATGCCACTTTTCCTCCTCATGTCCATCCCCCAGCCTCACCCTGGCTGGTCACAGATCACTCAGCTTCTACCAGCACCTGAAATGAGTCCCACCTTCACGTGGGCACATTTTACCCGACTACTACTGGCACACAGTCAAGCCATCAGAAGCCTGCCCCCAAATCCATCTAGGCTGACTCACACTTGCCTTCTCCAGCTGAGACAGGGTCTGTGTATTCCTCTTCACCCTCATAATGCCTGCCAGACACTCCATGGCTGACTGCCCCCACAGACAGCACCAAACACAGAGGAAGTATGTGCCCATTCCCAGTGCTCCTCTCAGGTTGGTCAATGGGGCGAAAGCAGTGTGGGTCCTGAACCACTTCCCGTCTGCCACTCTCTGGAGGCAGCGTCTGTTCTTTACTTAAACCATCCCATCAGAATTCCCTACAAGCTCTGGCTGTTCCACTATCAGCACCACAATTTTAGACCATCGAAGAGCTAGGAGTTCCTTAGCCTTAGCCCAAACCAGATCCTACCAGTCTGTAAGATGCAGCCCAGATCCTCTCTTCCTCAACTTTCCCAACCACTAATTCATGCCAGCCCCTTCTCTGAACATCCATGGGACCCTGCTGATCCTCACTCTTGTTGGTCCTTCTACCAAGAGAAAAAGACAGACAGAAAGAGGTCTGGTGGACCAGGGCCCATGCTCCTTGCCTGGCAATGCACTCCAGCTTGGCTGTTCACAGGTCCCAGCGATCAGCCTGGATGGGAGCCCTGCAGGAACGCTACTGAGTAGCCTCACACTCTGCAGACGCAGTGAGCAAAGCCCAGAATCTAAAGTATGTTGCTTTAGATTCAGAATCAGACTTGCTCCTGCCCTAGTTGGGTTTTCAGACACCCTGGCATCTGTTAAAGACCTTTTCTAACATTCCCCCTCCTCTGTGCATAGCTGACTCACACTATCTATGTTCTGTGAACAATCAGGAAGTGGCAAGCTCCCTCCAGCTCAGACACCGCTCCACTGACATCATGGGCTTTGTTTTTATTCTTAGGCAAACCCTCCAGAATGTGACTCCGTCACTTTCCACTAACTCTTAGTCCAAAAAATCCTTCGTGAGTGACTAATGGCTACTACATGCCCACCCTACCTCCTCCTCCTGCAGCTGGAGAGAGGATCGATTCCCAATTCGGCTGGCAGAATACTATTACCCAGCCACTTAGGCCTGTTCCCTGCAGAAACACCTCCAATCCCCTCCTACCTCTACCTTGCTCCCTGGGTGGTTACCATCCTGCCATCTATCTACAAGCTAAAGGGCCACCTTTGTAGGCAGCTATCACTCACTGGAGGGGATTACTTCAGAGCTGTCCCAGGGTGCATGCTGGCTCACCCAAAGTCTTCCTGTCCTCCCTAGGGGACTGACCTAAGAAGAGTACTGATATGCTGTGTTTGGCATTGGGTGAAGCTAGACATTCAGCCTGGAATCCTGCAGCTGCTTCGTGCATGAGAAGGCAGGTACTCCACCTTCCTCTGAGCGTGATGAAACCAAGTGCTCACACCCCGGACTGTCTCAAAGAGCTGAGACAAACTGATGTTGGTGTCAGACCTCCCTCCAAGGAGGAAGGAGGTGAGAAAGGCCAGTGTGTACTGGGTGGGGTTTTGAGGTCACAGCCATCAGAGACTTTAGACCTCATGGTCACACCTCTAGAAACGCAACAGGAAGATCCTATGGGCCAGTGAGAAAAAAACGACTAAGAAGTTCAACAAACATTTCTGGAAAAATCTAAACAACCATCAAAAGAAGAATTCTGATCAGTAAGATGATTCAGCAGGTAAACACACTTGGAAGGTGCCCTGGTTTGCTCCCTGTTGCATGATAAACACCATCGCCAAAAGCAGCTTAGGGAGAACAGAGCTTATTTCGTTTGAAGCCTACAGTTCACCATGAAGAGAGGACAGGGCAGGAACCTGGAGACAGGAACTGATGCAGAGGCCATGGAGGAAGGCTAAATACTGGCTTGTTCCTCATGGCTTGCTCAGTTTGCTTCCTTATACTTCCCAGGGCCACCTGCCCAGGGGTGGCACCATCTGCAGAGGGTTGGAAATCTTCAACATCAATCATCAATCAAGAAAAAGGCTTAAAAGCTTGCCTACAATCTGATCTTATGGAGGCATTTCTCAATTGAGGTTCCCTTTCCCAGATGACCACAACTTATGTCAAGTTAACCAAAACAAACAAACAAATAAATAAATAAATAACAAAACAACAACAAAATCCCTAACCAGTACACTGTGCAAGCCTCAAAAGCCAAGTATGATGCCAGAACCCCCAGAGGAAGGAGAGGACTTGCCCTCTGATCACCCAAGCACTCTGTGGCACATGTGCCACGTTCACACACAAACAATAATAATAAAGTATCTTTTCAGAAGGAACGATGCTCAGACGCACTTCCACACAACGCAGTGTGGCCAGGAGTCACTGAGTTGACAAACCCCATCAGCACTGGTAAGTGGAAGAATATGGTGGCTCTGACATCATTCTAGATTTCTTGAGTATTTCTCATTAAGAAACACAAAGGCAGGTGGCTGCTCACCTAAAGTGCTAACACAAAGTTGCCTTTCTTACATGTGTCTCTAACTTACATTTTAAATATAAAACTTAGCACTTTTTGGCTATGTTTTTTTCTGTCTTTTTTCAAGTAAAATTTTTATTTGTTTATTTTATATCCTGGCTACAGTTTCCCCTCCCTCCTGTCCTCCCAGTGCCTTCCCCCCAGCACCACTCTGTTCCCACTTCACAGCCCATTTCCCCTCCGCTTCTGTTTAGGAAAGGGCAGGTCTCCCATGGATAGCAACAAAACATGGCATATTGAGTTGCAGTAAAAGACTAAGCACCTCCCCAAGTATTAAAACTGGGCAAGGTGACCCAGCATGAGGAGTAGGGTCCCGAAAGCCAGTGAAAGACTCAGAGATAGTCCTTATTCCCACTGTTAGGAGTCCAAATTATTTCATTTTCAATTATATGTGTGTGAAAATATTCATGCACCTGTGTGTGTTATGAATGTCAGTGACTGCAGAGGGCAGAAGAGGGCATGGGACCTTGGCACTAGAATTAGTGGTAGATGTGAGCCCCTCAGTATTCACCATCCTGATGTTGAGCAGAAAAAGGCGGGAGAGGGAGGAACTGAACCATCACACTAAGGCTACCTTGACAATAATGGACTACACTTCTGAGCTGTACATAAGCCCCAATTAAATGTCTCCCTTTATAAGAGTTGTTGTGGTCATGGTGTCTCTACGCAGCAACAGAAACCCTAAAACACGAGCCTATGGGGGACATTCTCATCCAAATCACAGAACTCTGCTGACCCAGTGGTGTTGTGAGGAGCAGAAGCAGAAACAGATGACCACAGAACTGGCACAGGCAGCAGCCAGCACCAACACTCATGGGGAATCCCTTTCCAGAGAAGCGCCTGCCCACCCAAACCTCTCAGCACTCGCTGCAAACCAAGTACAGCTAGTTCAAGAGCTGCACACCTCAGTGAGAAACGAATCCAAGAGCTGTCCAGAAAGCCCAGATCTTCACAGAGCTGGTTCTATTACACTTATGCCTGCTTTGGTTTACTGTAATCTCCCTGATGTGAGGCACTGGAATGCATTCCAATTTTGCTGCACATTACATGTGTGCTCACTGGGCTTGAGAAGTCCCTACCCTCACATGGCAAGCTCAGGAGCACACCCAAGAACTCCCAGGAGCACTTGCACTGGCTGCTGAAGCATATCCATCTGGCAGAAGTCTGCATTTCACAAGGCCCGCCCACAGTGGGCTGCAGGCATGTTTACTTGGAGGCAATTTGAGAACAAACGGACATTCCCTTGGCTTCTGAGAGCAGCATCTGTTACAAAGCTGACCCTTGGCTGGCATTAGGAAGCAAGTAATAAATAAAGGAAAGGAAGAAGCTGGGTGTGGTGGCACATACTTTTAATCCCAGCACTGGGGATGCAGAGACAGGCAGATTTCTTTGAATTTTTTTTTCTCACGATAGGGTTTCTCTGTAGCTTTGGAGCCTATCCTGGAACTAGTTCTTGTAGACCAGGCTGGCCTCAAACTCACAGAGATCCCCCTACCTCTGCCTCCTGAGTGCTGGGATTAAAGGTGTGTGATACCACCACCCAGCTTCAGATTTCTGAGTTTGAGTTTGAGTTCTAGGATAGCCAGGGCTACATAGTGAGAGCCTGTTTGAAAAGGAAGGGAGGGAGGAAGGAAGGAGGGAGGGAGGAAGGGATGGAAGGACAGAAGGAGAGGAAGGAAAGAAGAAAACATAAGCTATATGCTATCTTCAAATGCTTTAATTTTAATTTACTTGAAAAACGGCAAGAGATAGTAACTGCAGAAAGCTGACATATTAGGATGTCCCAAAGGGTCAGAATTCTTATTTAAATAGTCTTAAGTAGTAAGGAACTTCGTTTCTGTTGTTGTGGTGAAATATCCTACTAGAAAACAACATGGAGAAGTATGGGTTTTCATTCAACTTTAATTCCAGGTTCCAGTCCATCACTGGGAAAGTTGAAGTCACCTGGATGCTGCTTCTTTATGAGCATTACAACCATATGTAGATCCTTCATCAAATTATCACTCAATTGGTCCCTGCTTCTCTCTGAAACAGCCAGAGCCTCCACTGCCCACCTAACTCTTCACCACCTGCCAAGCTCCCACAAGAAAGGCTCAATCAGCTCTGAGCATCCAATGGCTTCCCAGCTGAAAATTCCCGTCTTCCAGAATATTCCCTCAAAACAACATGCTCATTTTATCACAGCAACAGGTATTGATAGCAATAGGCAGAAAGCAGTATCCAACGTTACACGCCACAACAGGCAGAAGGTGATATCCAACATTACATGCCACAAAAAGGCAAAAACTAGGACACTACAGCAGTTTGCGAACATGGGAAATGATTCTAACTGGTATAATTCACAAGCTATGCTGGGATTTATGTTCTTCCCCCCCCCCCAATGATCAGGACACATAAGCCAGAGAAACCCTTTCCCCACTACAACAGAAAGCAAACGAGGACAGACATCATGTTTCTCCTGATAAACTCACAGCTCCTGCCCATCAGCCTGCCAAGCACTGTGGCCGCCTCTGGGCATTACCCACCCAAGCCCCAACATCTACCCACTTACACGTACTACACAGTTCTGGGTACGTCTGGCTCACTCTTGGGTCTGTGCCTTCATCCGGGATCCCCTCTGCCCCATATGGTCTCCTTCCCATTGCATCCTTACCTCACAAGAGGTAAACTCTCCATAAAGTCAGTATGTCAAGATTAGTGAGCCTGGCTGAAAGCTAGCCCAAGGCAAAGTGAACTGAGTTTACTGACAGACAAACTCAATTTTCACTAAACACCCTAAGAAAGGCATGTTGGAGTGTGTCTGTGAGCCCAGCATTGGGAAGCAGAGGCAGGAGGATTACAAATTCCAGTCCTGCCTGTTATATACAGTGAATCCCAAGTCATCCTGGGCTACACACAGGGACCTATCTCCCACTATCTTCCAAAAACCCTCATAAAAATGTCCTAGAGTGTCTTAGCCAAACCCTGAACTGTCATGGATTGACACAGACATCATCCAGTTCTGCAAAATGACCAGACTGATGGCCACACAATGCTAAACGCTCATGGCCAGCAGGCTCTTCTCTAAAGTATGTAACAAACGGTCACTGGGTGAAATGGATTGGAGGGGAAGTCCACAGAAACGCCATGGCTCAAAGTGCTGACCCATCAGTGAGAACGCTTCTTCTGAAACTGGCACCCAAAGGACTCCGTCCCTCCAGGAAGCCCATGGGACACACAGTCCGGGTCAGAGCTGGACACTGCACAGGAGGAGCCATGCAGTCCCTACAGCCTCCACCATTCTCTTGCCTGCGTCTAGGTGCACACTCCTCCCCCACAATCCTAAAATGCTCCCTAAGACACAACGTGTGACGATGGAATGGAAGGCATGGCACGTGGGCCTGCCACAGAGTGCCATGGGCTCAAGACAAGTCTAAAGCAGAACATTTAAACCAGAAAACAGTGGACCACTGATTTCCATCCAGCTTATATTTTGGAGAAACAAATTACCAGTAAAAAAATACTAATGTTGTTGAATGAATTACTTTTGGAATATGAGTTCATGTAGCTAAAAATAGTAAATGATATAATAATAATAATAATAATAATAATAATAGAAAGTTTCTACAACAGGAAAGGAAAAGAAAGCAATAATTAAAAATAAGTTTATGGCCCAGCAAGACCGCTCCACAGGTGAAGACAATGCCCTCAAGCCTGATGACCTGAGTTAGATCCCACATCCTGGAAAGAGGAAAATGACTCCTGCAAGTTGCCCTCTGACCTCCATACCCTCCCCCATGGCCCATGGACATGCTGGAGCCTATGCAGGGAACAGGTCCAAGCCTGGCAGGCTCCTCCCATCTGTGGCCCATGCCGGATAACAATTTCTGCTTTTCCAGCTTATCAAGTCACATATCTTCAAAAACCTCCAAAAAATTGGTAGCCACAGCCCTCACATACTATAGAGCAGTGGCTCTCAACCTTCCTCATGCTGTGACCCTTTAAGATACTTCCTCATGTTGGGGTGACCCCCAAGCATAAAATTATTTTCATTGCTACTCCATAACTTTAATTTTGATACTTTTATGAATCATAATGCAAACTGTCTGTGTTTTCCAATGGTCTTAGGCAACCCCTGTAAAAGGGTCATCCCTTTTGGGGTTGAACAACCCACAGGTTGAGAACCACTGCTCTAAAGTGCTTTTAGAGTTTTAAGAAGCCTCACCAAGAGGGATTACATGAAATAACAGCTATCCCTTCGTCTTTGGTTACCATATTCTTCCGCCTTAGTTGTCTATAGCCAATCAAAAGCATTGTGTGCAAAGTTCTGTAAATAACTACTAAGCTTTAAATCCCTTTTACTAGTGTACATGGTTATAATTACTGTTTATTAGTAGTATTCGTTATTGCCGTTAACATCTCACTCTGCCCAATCATAAGTTAAGCCTTTTAGATGTTTGTATAAACAGAAGAAAGTAAAGCCAGAGAAAGGTACAGCGCTGTGCAAGGGGCACCATGGGCAAGGGGTCATAGCATGAGGAACAAACACGGCCATGGAGACAGACAAGACATGATCCTGCATCTTCTGGTTCAGACCCTGCCAGAAAAAAATCATGATCTAGCCAGGCAGTGGTGGTGCACACCTTTAATTCCAGCACTCAGGTGGCAGACAGGCGAATCTCTGTGAGTTTGAGGCCAGCCTGATCTATAGGGTTCCAGGACAGTCAGAAAAACACAAAGAAACCCTGTCTCAACCTCTACACACCCCACAAAACATATGATAATCTCACACCTGGCACAGCAAATGTAGAAAGAAGCAACCAAGTGATCACTTTGCCATCATTTGCTTGAAAGTCAAATTCCCCTGACTAAGCAAGCTGCAGAATGTAGAGATACAGAAAGAGCTGAAGGGAGATGGCAATGGCATATGAGGACATTCCCCAGTTTGAAAAAAAATATAGCAAAAAAAGAGAGTCTAAACCCATTTGAAATACATAAACTCAACTGAAGTGTACATTTCTGGAATGTGCACATTTTTTTATTGGGGGGAAAAGCAAGATTTCACCCTGGAGTACAGCAATGAATGTCAGAGGTCACACAGAAAGAGGGTGGAGTCCTTGGGCTCTACAGACATGGTTCTGCCTGCTAAGTCTTCTGATTCCCCTTCATCTGTCTTAACAGATCTCTAAGAACCTGTGTTTCCAGGGTTCTACAAAGAAACATGAGCTCCTTCTCTAATCAGAAGCTACAGGACCCTGGGAACACACTCCCAAGAGCACCTCAGGCACAGAAAAGCCTTTCACCTCCTGGCTTCCATCACGGGCCTGACAGGTACATGAGCAGCCCAGGTCTTTGGGGGGGGGCAGTGTGGACGGTGGGTAAGATGTCAACTCACCAGCCATGGCTGAGGGATCTCAGGCAGAGGCATCTGGGGAGGTGCTGGCAGGCTGTTGGCCTCTGCCTTCTGAGCATGGTCCTTCACTTCAAAGCCTGTAGGGATTAACCAAAACCACAGATGTGGGTGAGGAGGAGGACACCAGCAGTAGCCTTTCCTGAGCCCTCTAGAGAACGGTGCAAACATTTATTCTCTCTGATTCTTTACAGCAATCCTGCAAGGGGACATCATGGTTCTCCACTTAACTGTGAAGTGTCTGCCTGAGACCAGACCAGACAGAGAGGAAGAGGAGGGAGAGGTGGTGCAGGAAGAATTCATAACGTGGATAGTGTCAGAGGATACACAGGAAGAGGACAAATGAATACAGCTTAGAAACACAGAGGAATTAACAAGGGTTCGGGACCAAGGACACCGGCGGCCTATGAGACTCACCCTTGGATGATGACTGTATTCGCAGCAGGATGTTGGTGAGCACAGCCTTTTTCTCTCTGACAGTTGACGTGAGGTACTCATGGTCCAGGAGCTCCAGAAAGAGACGAAGTTCAACTATTAATTCTTCCATTGCTGGAAAGAGAAAGGAGGAAAGGGCTCATTAGGCTGAGGGTTTGCAGGTGTCATCCAGAGTGTGAGCTTCTCCACAGTGACTCTCGTTCAGTCTGATCACCAGAAGAAGCATTCTAACACGAGAAGTGTGCTTGCTAAGCCAGACCCACTGCACACTCATGACCCTCCCTCCCACACACTCATTCATGGCTCCTTCACCATCACTTCAAGGCAGCAAAGCTCAACTGGAGAAGAGCCAGAGCCAAAGTCAACAGATGGAGCAGCCCCAGAGTAGACATTATTCCATGTCAGTGCCTGATGCTGAATTTCAGTATACAGAAAGAGACCAGAGTTCAAAACATCAGTTTTCAAGTAGCCATCAGCACACAGGTTACAACATGCAGCCCCAACTTGCTCCATTGAGCTGCTTCCATCACCAGGACGACAGGGATGCTGTACACACTACAGCAAGGATACTAGGTATCAGGGCAGCAAAAGTTCAAGTTTGGGTGGTGAACCACCCCCCCACACCGAGTCCTTCCTGCTAAAATGCTGGCAGACATCGACATTTTGCACAAGACTGGAATGTAGGGTTGTATCAGCAACTTCTAACTAATTATGTGAGCTCTAGGGCATTCCAAAATCCTTTGCAGGGTTGACAGGCCCACAGGAGTTTCACAACTGTAAGACCCTATCTTCCTGCTGCTACAATGATGGGGCAAATAAACACAAGGGTGAAACTGCATGTATACACATGTCAAGCGCTGGCACGCAGTCTCAAGCACTAGCACTAAGCTTCAAATGCTGGCACCTAGCCTCAAGCACCGGGCATCTAGCCTCATTAATGGCATGGTGTTCTTCACAGCTGGTGAAGGGCACTGTTAAAACATCCTTGACACTACTCAGGTAGTGAAAAACATTGCTTGTATCAAGTCTCAACCCTTGAGACTGGCCCATCCGCCTGCTGTGGCTCAGGAAGCCCTTTTGCAGATGGCAGCATGCTAGTCTGGAGAAGAAACTACAGAGCCTGGAGCCACCTGTTTCACCTGACTTGAACGAATAATGGGCCAGCTACAACTATTCATTCACACTTTCTTTTCTTCTCAGCCACTAGCTGGAGCCTCCTGGGTGCTAGGCAGGCACTGAGCCACCCCCAGGCCTACCCAAGCAGCACTTTGCAGATGCCTCTCACAAACAAGCTAACTGCACTCATCACTTCTAAGGAATCAGTTGATAGTTGTTGTTTTTTTTCCAATGACCTTTTTGAGGTCCATTAGGAATTTTGGAGTCTGTGTCGGCCACCATGAATGCGACAACCCCCAAGATTGTTTTTCTAACAAGGTTGAAGTGACTCTGAGAAACAGAGCATTTGAGTACCGCACAATGTCACCTGTCCACAGTGAAAGACCTGCACAGCTCGGGTACTGTAAAGCAAGTGTGGGCGACAGACAACCTGAAAGGCAGTGACCTCATTGTCTCCTGTGGTCCAGAGCCAGACTGCATCAGAAACGCCAGTCACCAAGCTTATGGTGCAAAGAGAGCCGTCACCATTATACCCCCGCCCCCCGCCCCCCCTTCCTGGCTATCTAGTCAATCGAGGGTACTTCCATCATTAAGATGTCTTCCCCTAGTCTGAATATAGATGAGACTCCAGCTGTCTTCCACTGAGCCCGATGTCAAACATACCAGCAAACAGAGTGAGCAATATCTCTTTCTACTTGCCTTGTTCTGGTAAATGAAGATATTTTTCCTAAACCTATCTGCTATGTGTTAATATGTGATGTTGACTAGTGTTTAATGAATTAACACGTATCTTTAAACTGTTAGCTATGGACCAGTGACCTAGCTGAGACCCACTTATTCTTTGCTTACCTCTAGAATCCTAAAGCACAGTCCACACAGAAAGCACTGGAGGAACGACATAGGACAGCCACCGACAGCTCTTAGGGAAAAGGCAAACTGTGCCTAATCAAGTCACTGTGAGGACCCTTGGCATCTGGTTCAGCTCTCAGTAAGTACTGGACATATCTGGGTTGTCTATAAGACACCAGGACATAGGGGGCACAGTACTTTACAGGGACAAGTCAGGTCTCACAGCAAAGGGAGACTGGGCTGGAAGACTCACAGGGCACAGCTGAAGCAAGGTCCCACTCTGACCTGGAGAAGCCGTCTGTGCATAGCAGTAAGAAGGGTGAATGATTGAGGTCCTGGGCAAACACCGAGAAGGCCCCTCTCAGAACACAGATGCTAAACACATGGCCTGCCTGGCTCATTAGGAAAGGCAATGGTTCTGAGGGGCCAGGATGAGAGTGCCCATGCTTGCTGGGGCCACCTGCTGCAGTCCTGAGACAGCACGGCCTCACCATCTAGAGGTGGGAGGAGAGTCCTGGCCGAAGCCACTCAGGTCCAAATAGGAGCCCAACCAAGGGTTACAGCAGGCACACTGGGAGGAGTCCTTCCAATCCTCCTTTCGTAGACATTAACTCTTCCGAGATAGCATTCAAAGAACCCTGTCGCCACAACACAGAAGGTATACCACCACAGTCACGTCCCTCAAGACCAACCCTCCCACTAAGCTTTGCTCAGCACTGTACAAATCGTTCTCTAAGACAGCGTTTGTTGGTAAGATGTTCAGCTTGCCAGTCCTAGCTCGCTTTCTGTTGCTGTGAGCAACACCATGACCAAAAGCATGGGAAGGAAAGGGTTTATTTTATCTTATGCCT
>LOJH01052787.1:0-12218 GCA_001685095.1 Ellobius talpinus
CAGGGTTCCCTGCCCTGTGGGAAGTCCAAGGTCCTCCCCCCTCCATCGAGGTATTTTATTTTTTTAAGACATCAAAAGCAATGCAATCGTTTAAGAAATGTCAGATCAGCCAATTAAATGTTTATCTGCAAGGTCTCTTAACCCAATGTCCTTTCTTTTACTTTTATTCTATTACTCTTGGGAAGAAAATTCGCTTAGCTTTGTCTTAACCTTGTATTTTACTCATCACTCAATACTTATTGAATTTCTTTCTACTGGATGAATAGTTCTATTCTTTGGAAATAAGTGGCAAATCTTTGCCCTCAGTGATTGGAACAAAAAGAGAAGTAACAAAATACATCTGCAGATGTGCCTGGGGAAAGCTCATTTCTTTATAGAGGTTTATTTAGTTTTTCAACTAATGTGTCTTTCTTTGGCCAATACGACTAGCTAAAAAGAAAGGGTAAGTTTCACATAATGCAGTTGCTTCTTCAGGTGAGATTTGTGAGTTTTGGTTTGAGAGTCCTATAGTGCCTGGTGTGGCAAGACAAGACATAAAATCCTGTCCATCTTCTGTGGGTTTACAAGCAGCAAAGTGACTTTTCAGATTAAACTCAAAGCATTCCCTGGTTTGCTAAGACAGGGTTGCAAAGCTAATATTGTGTGTTTTTCTACTTAAGGTTCTAATTTGGCACCGTACTCTTGTCCATTTGTTTTCTCTCCCTTTTACTCTTGTGAAGAAGGAATAAATGTCAACAATAGCATGATTCAAGTTAAAGACTAAAGACACATAAACAACTCAATTTGTCAAAAGAATGCTGAATAGAACATTATAAAAAAAAGCTTTCAGTTTTTTTCAAACATAAATTCATCTCTCTCCCTCTCTTTTTCTTGAAACCTATACTCCTATGAGATACACAGCTATGATGATAACTGGTTTGTCTTCTCACCCCCTCCTTTTTTTTGAGATGAATAACAGAATGTATCTCTCTCTCTCTCTCTCAGATAGATAGATAGATAGATAGATAGACAATAAGTTTCAGTCTCAGGGTCCATAGGGCGTAACAGTCATTTGAGAACTGGAGTGCTGTTCCCCTGTAGCCAAATTTCTTCCAATCTTTTGAGTGTTTAAAGAGAACTTAGAACTGTAGGTTTTGATTTTTTTTAAGCTAGTTAAATCATCTCTGTGGATGAGTTCTTAGTCTCTAATTCATGTAATTCACACGGAATCTTGACTTTTGTTTTTGTTTGCTTGTCTAAGTTCTCATTTTTTTTAGATCCCGTGACAAATAGCACTTCTTCCCAGGGCATTCTCTATCTCCCTAGGTCTGGGTTAGTTTCCTGATTTGTATGGTCCAGCAGGGGCCTGTTCTTCCCCCATCAGCATGTGACTGTCACCACACTGCAGTTTGTCAGGCCTAGGATCATCTCTGTCTTTTCATTTCGTCATTCACTTGTTCAACAAATATATAGCAGGCAGCTCTGTGTGCTGGTTTGTAATGGGTAGCTCTGAGTACTGGTTTGTAATGGGTAGCTCTGTGTACTAGTTTGTAATGGGTATCTCTGTGTGCTGGTTTGTAATGGGCATCTCTGAGTACTGGGTTGTAATGGGTATCTCTGAGTACTGGTTTGTAATGGGCATCTCTGAGTATTGGTTTGTAACAGGCATCTCCGTGTATTGGTGTGTAATGGGCATCTCTGAGTACTGGTGTGTAACAGGCATCTGTGTGTATTGGTGTGTAATGGGCATCTCTGAGTATTGGTATGTAACAGGCATCTCTGTGTATTGGTGTGTAATGAGCATCTCTGAGTATTGGTGTGTGACAGGCATCTCTGTGTATTGGTGTGTAATGGGCATCTCTGAGTATTGGTGTGTGACAGGCATCTCTGTGTATTGGTGTGTAATGAGCGCTACTGCTTTAGCAATCAGCACACAGAAAGCTTCCCTACGTTTTGGGGCTGGACATGAAGGTAAGTAAACAGGAGAAATAAGATACTTACATGGTATACTATGTGGTGACTCTCTTACTCTTGTATTAGGAAGAGGAGGCAACTCCCTCTTTTACTTATAAGCAGCAGGACAGGCAGATAGTGTTTCTCACTGAAAAAAAAAGAAGCCAGTGTCACACCCTTCAGCCTTTGTCAGCTTTCTTTTCCTATACTCTTGTCAACTTCCTCCTCCATCATCAAAGCTTAGCACCGTGAACATACTCTGTTTCTGCTCATGGTCTTTGAAGATTCATGGATCATTTTATGTTTTCTTTACAACCCAAGAATACATTTTTTGTTCCCTTTAGATATATTGCTCTGGGCTAGATTGTGCTCATGTTGAAATTATTTTCGAGTGTCAGTGGCCATGAGGCAGAGGAGATCCATCCATACAGGAGCTTTTCCCTACGGATGCAATAGCTTCTCCCAGAGAGAAAAAAAATTGCAAGATGCACTTTTCCTTCCTTGGGAGATGGTCCTTTGTATCCAGAAGGATCTACTCATCAAATTACCTTCTCCTCAGGTGTCCTTTTTTCACTCAAAAGAGAGGTGTGCTGTGGTTTCTAGAGAGGATCCAGGTCTGAGCTATGGCAAACTTGGTGAGAGCTCCTGGCAAGTTTCCCCTTGTACTTTCTGGGTTAGTTCTGTGAGCTGTTTGGGGACATCTGCAACTAAAGAACAATCAGTCTTTCCCGAGGGCCGGGAAAGTGCCATGTGACTTCTCCTTGTCTCGTGGTCCACTGGGTGCTTGTAGCAGCCAAACTATTCTGGGCTCTGGAGAGTCTCACGACCCAAACAACTTGCCTTTTGAGGTTTGGGCATATGCTTTAAGCAATCTGCAGCCTCCCTGCATGAATTCTGTGAGTCCCTCCATTCTGCCAAGACCAGCTGGCCATTATTGATTCTGTATCTTTTGTTCTCCCTAGCTCAGTCTAGATTATGTCGTAAATATTGACTGAGGTAATCTATACCGAATTTCAAGGGATCAAACCACAGAAAGTGAAACGGTGGACAAGTAGCACACTTAAAGTTGCTCAGCTTGTTCAGAATCTGAACCCATTCTGTCTGACCCCCCCTCAATATGTCGCCCTCATCTTCCAAACTAGTGACAATCCAGGTTACTTAAAGAGCATTTCTCGTGAGTTGTACCTTAGATGTTTGGGCATGGATATGAACCTGTGTAGGCTGACATTGGGAATATGCCAGTTTCACCCCCCCACACACACTGGCATTGCTTAGAACACTGAAGCAGGTCCTGAGACTTACCTGATATCTCTGGTTACACCCTAGCTTCTTTATAGTATTTTTGATATAAATTGTAAGAAGGGCCAACTGTAGAAAGTAGAGCGTCATCATCCTTGAAGATTCTACCCATTGTCCTTGGACTGTGGTAATTTATCCAATCTGCTTCGTCAACTTTTAGAGCCCTTTTTTTGAACTCATGACACACATTAGCTGTGTTTCAATTGAGGAACTAAATGTGTTAGGAAAGAGGACTCATCGTTTTCAGCCCAAGGCTTGACTGACTAAGATAGGGGAACTATCCCGTAGGAGGTTCCTCAAACTTCAGATTAAAAATAAAGAAATTTCAAGTTCGGAAACCAAACAAAGAATGTTTGTTGTTTTCTTCATTTCTTGTTTTCATGACTGATTTGGGTGACAATAAAGGAAAGCTGCCAGCCACATCCTGTTGCTTATGACCCACAGTCATCCAGTTTGCCCCCCCTCCCCAGCCCCAGGGGAACTGGTCTGCAATTGTGTGGTTATACTATAATAACCCTGAGTCCAGTGTTGAGAACTTGCTCCTGCGCTTGAGCTACACAAAAAGATTCCTTCAACTCTGGGTGTCCTGGGTGGCATCTTGGAAACCCGCTGTGCTTTCTCTTTGGCACAGACTGTGTCCTCCTCAAAGCAGCCTCGAACTGCCCTGCTTTCCCTGTTGAACCATACGAGGAGAAGGAAAGCCTTGCTATCAACAGTCTTTCCATTTGTGCTGCGGAAGAATTAACTTTGAGTGTTTTTCTAAAGCTCGAGCCGGGCCTGTTCCACATGCTCCTAAAGCACAAGTTCCTTTGGAAAAGAGGGCACACTTCAGTTAATATCCTGCCTGGTAGCGATGAAAATAGCAAGAATCCACACAAGAAAAGTAAGTTGTGACTCTTATTTGTCCATGGGTTTCTCATGTCAGAAATGGTGGACAACAGTCATTAACTTTCTCTGCCATTGAAGGAGCCTGCACGCACTGATTTTTCCTAAGACCGACAAAGAGTGTTTGTTTTCTTTTGTTCTAGCCATTTAATCATAATGAAATTTGATAGTGAAGTTATTCTAGCTTTGAAAGGAAAATTTTGACAGGAAACGGTGAGCATTGGAATTAAATAAGTTAAGAGCGTCTGAGTTCTGAAGGAGTCATTCACACCTCAGGCAGCCAGTGTACTGAACCTCTGATCAAAAGACAACTGTGATCAACTTTTCATTGTCTCCTGCAAACATGGGGAGGGCTTTTAAAAAGGGATTCTAAATAGCCAATATATCAGGAGTGCCAGATAGCTCTCAGTTTGGAATTTAATTGTTTCAAGACTTGAAAATGACTCTCCCATCAGCTGAGTTCAAGAGCTGAGCTTGCGGATGCACACCCAGGAATAGCTTAATAAACACTAATAAAGCATTCACATGCATTATTATTTACTTCTTACATGCTTTTTCCAATAAAGAGATAATACATACAGTGGGGATTCTAACACAGTCCCATTGTAGTCAAGGCCTGTAAGCATAGTATGTTGAAATTGAGAATAGATGTTAGAGCCTGGGCTCACCCTCACCCCATTTCTGTAAACGTTTTGTCAAAGCAGCAAATTTCCATTTTAGCCTTTCCCACAATCCTTTATTTAGGAAGCTTTTCCCTTCCTGCTGCTCTTGTTTCTTTTTTGTCCTTAAGATCGAAATCAAAGGCACAGTTCGGGTCACTTCTCGCTCAAGTGAGCTACCTTTCTGATTAGAGTATGAATATTTATTAGTTTCCAATAATATGTGATGGTTCTTTAATAGGGTCGTCCTGAGGACTTATGTCACCTTCTATGTTCCATATTTATTCATGCCTCTGTAGTGTGCTCAGCTCATCGCTTCAGATAGATAGATGGGTCTCTGCCAGCTAACCCTTCACCCGTCATAAAATTCAACCGACCGCCAGACATTGAAGCATCCAGAGTGAGGAGCCTGCCTCCCCCAACTGGAATTCCCTGCACAGTCCTTTGTCCCGTGGTTTATTTGCAGCAGGAACTCTGTAAGTGCTCATGAGAGGATGAGCGAGGATGAGAGGAAATTAGCCAGCATCGCATCGTCTCAGCCTTTACCTCCAGAACCTTTATTTCCTTACTGGAAAATCAGCGAAGGGACAGATGTTCTCCCGTTCATTTTCAGTCCCTCAGTTAGATCATTCACTTATTTTTGATGTGCACCCAATAGAGTGACTTTATTAACGTAGACCTTGCAAATCTTCCCTAAAGTCTGCTTAATGTGCACTTTCCTTCTTGTTATGGCAGACATTGTTTTTCAACTGATTTAATGAGAGAAAGTAAGAAAGCTCTGTCTTCTGGTCAGGACGGAGTCATTGCAGTCAGGAAGTCCCAGTAGCTGCGGTTACCTGCCCAGGAAGAGCGCATGATTGGGCTCTTCAGTGCAGGACAACCCGGCTGGCATCCTGTACTCTACATATTCTGTTATGGATCATGGAAGGGTTCATGAGGCCACATCATTCCCTGAGAGTGGAGGTCACCGGGTTCCAGAGGAGGGGAGTCATTTTCTCCTGTGGAATAGACACTGCCAAGTTACCCAGACTGCAGTAAATCCATCCTCCATGCTGATGCAAACTACTGTAATGTTCCTTGAGCTGCAATTCGGCAGTAGGCACATCATGGCAGCTTGAACAAGTGGCATTAAGGTGTTCACTGAAGAAAGCCTAGGACAAAACACAGCTGACATCAAACATCAAGTGACTTACAACCCCCAAGTAGGCCACATCTCTAAAGTTTCCAGACCTTCCCCAAACAGTACTTACCTGGAAACTAAGCTGTAAATACATGAATCTTTTGGAGGGAAGCTTTACAACCAGGGTCACATGAGTGCTCAATCACGCTTAGGTACCCTGTTAAAATGGGAGATTATGGAAGGAAGGCATGAAGGAACTTGCCAAGGAACAGAGCAGACTGTGAAGTAAGACCATGAAGATGATTTTGGCTCTTGGCATTTTGGCAACAGTCTTTAAGAGCTTCGGTAAAAGATCTTTAACATTTTAGTAAAGGGAGTTATTTAACGGTGGCACCAACAATGAGGAACGCAGAATGAGCCATATGGATGCTTTGGGGCATGCAGGGTACAGGATGCCCCCCGGGGTTGTACTGCGCAGCCAGGAGGGAGAATGGAGACTCTCTATTTCAAACATTTTACTTCAGATCTGGAAGAGAGGGCCTGAGGAGCTGGTTAAGTTCAGTGTCTGAGAATTTATGCTACTCCTGCAGGAGACTGTAAGTTGGCTCCCAGCACACACATCAGGTGCTTCACTATCGCCTCTAACTCCAGCTCTAAGGGGAGGAGACATCTGGGACTTCTAAGGATCTCTGTGCTTTCCTGCACCTTCCCTAACAGACATAATTAAAGATAAAATAAATCTTTAAAAATATGGAGGAGAGAAAGGCAGGGCTTTCACACCTTGGACTCCCTCTGAAAACAGCTCTGCTTGAGGGGCTAGCCAAACAAACAAAACTTAACTTTTATCCTGGAGCAGAGGGCACTCCAGGTAAACTTTGAAAAGTGACTTCTTGCCACTGACCCTTCCCCCTTCTCCTTTGAAGGAAATGTTGTTTTTTTTTCTTTTCTGTAAACGAGAGGCATTGCATAACTTCACTGAGGAAAGGGGTAAAGCAATGTCATCTGAAGCAACAATTATTCCAGTATGCAATTCATCAAGAAAAGCTAAAAATAGGAAAACAAGCAAAACTACTGACCCTAAGAGTCAACAATTGTGTGAATCAAGGTTTTTGCTTTATTTTGTTTTGGTTTTAGGTTTTATTTTTTTATTTTATTTTTTTGAGACAATGTCTTACTATACAGTCCATGTTGGCGTGGGAATCACAGTCTTCCCTCTCAGCCTTTCTCTTGAGTGCTAGGATTACAGGTGTCTGTCACTTTACCAGGCTGAAGATTATCCTCCCCTGAGTGTGTGTGCAGTTTGCTGGGCTGCTATGCTATTGAGCTCTTTCCTCAGCCCTCTTTTCCCTTGAGATAATGTCTGTCCTTAAACTTGAATCTTAGTTCAAGCAGGCCTTGATTTACATGCTCCATCTTCAACCTTGAGTGAGGCCTGTGCCACCAGGCCTGACTTTAATTTTATTTCTTTGGGTTTCTGTTAGGATGAGAAAACTAAAGCTGAATTCTGGAAAGATAATGAGTATATACATAAATATAGGATATTTCCCCCACATTTGATCTAATTTAAATTTTATGGCATATTTACATTATGATTTCAGTAAATATTACTTCAAACTCTTATTCCTCTCTACATAGTGACAGAAACTTTGCATCTGATGTATTCTATTGTTTTAAAAGGTAAGCCTTCGAGATTTGAGCATTTATATAAAAACTATAATTGAAGGGTTCTGGGAGTTTTTTTGCTTTCTCTTGTCAAGCACCTTTCTTTAATTTGAATTTTGGATTATTAGGAAGCAAACCATGCAATTCACTTTATAAAAATATTTATTAAAATGACTCAGAAAAAATACAAATAATTGAAATTGTCTTGAAAGTTGTTATTTTTTGTTTATTAAAAGCAACAACTGACTTACTGGTACCCAGATCAATTTAATTCTTATGGAAATTTCTCTTTGAAAAGGGATCCCTGACCAGGCAGTTTTACTCCAGCTCTCTTGGGCAGAGACAGGTGGATCTCTGTGACAGGCCAGCCTGGCCTACAGAGTGAGTTCCCAGATAGACTCCAAAGCTACACAGAGAAACCCTGTCTTGAACCAAAAATCCCCCCCCCAAAAAAAACCAAAAGAAAAGGGAGCACGATTATAATTGAAGGTGATTCATCATCTTAACATTGCTGTTCTACTCTGCTTGCCAAATTTAGTCCAAATAGAGGCTTCCCACATATGGACCTACAGCTGCATTGCTCTGGTACAGCTTGCAAGGTAAGGCAAGGTAACAGAAAGGGCAGAGAACTCTCTGTAGTCTCTGTGTTATGGCAGAGCTGTGACTTTCTGGCCACTGGACTGTCACAAGTTAAATCCCCAGTGCAGCCATTCTGCAGAATAAAGATACAGATGACTCTTACAAAAGATCTTTTCTGAACTGGGGTTGTAGATCTATCTGCAGAATGCCTTCTTAGCATGCATGAACCCTGGGGGGTCCATCTCTGCCACCACATAGAGTGGTTAGAGTAAAGACCTGCAATCCCAGCACCCAGGAGGTGAATGGAGGCCAGCCTGGCATAAACCAGAGCCTGCCTAGGGATAAACAGGTGAGCACGCAAGCAAAACCCTTCCTTTGATTAGATGGTTCTAGTTTCTGAAGGTCATACTAGGTATTTGATATTGGAGCTGCTGATTTGTTAGCTTTCTTGTTCGTCTGTTGAACCTCTGGTGATTGTTCAAAGCACGTTGACTAACTCAAGACCAAAATTCAGCATGAGCTATTGAATAAAAGAAAAATAAAAAATTGTTTTAATTTATTTATGTCATCAAGTATATGGTTTACTTAAAAACCCACACTGTTACTTTTAACAACTTGATTTGAAATCCTTCTAGGGATGGCTGCTTGAGTTTAGATGTTATTAACTTACTGCATTAGAGTCATCAAAGAGATTAATAGAAGCTAAAACTTTCCAGGATCGGATCTAAGTTCTGATTCAGATACTAGTCTGGGATGCCGTTCAGGTCTCCTTTTTACTGAGCTGCTCAAATAGTTCTTATAGAGAAGGACCTTGAGCCACACATTGAGAAACACTACGTCTGCCTTTTTTCTTGTCCCTATTAAAAACCAAAAGAACACACACACACACACACACATAAAACAAAAGGAAGCATCTTTTTTTTCCCCTTCTTTTTTCTTTTTTGTTTTTCAAGACAGGGTTTCTCTGTGTAACAGTCCTAGCTGTCCTGGAACTCGCTTTGTAGATCAGGTTGGCCTCAAACTCAGTGAGATCCACCTGCCTGTGCCTCCCAGGTGCTGGGATTAAAGGCATGCGCCACCACTACCCGTTAGGAAACATCTTTTTAATAAGAGATTCTTCTATGGTTTCCATCAAGAAAACAAATTATAGTTAATGTTGCTGAACATGTATGGCAAAGGGAACTCTTATATACTAAGGCTGGGGATGTAAATTAGTCTCTATGGAAAGTCATTATGAAGCTTCCTCAAAAAGCTAAAATTAGAAATACCATATGATTCAGCCGTAGCACTGCTGAGTGCTTGAACATCTCTAAGTCAGTATACGTCAGAGATACCTGCCAGGAAATGGAGTCTGCCGGGAATGGTGGCTCATGCCTGTAATTTCATTTGTTGGGACTTAGAGGCAGGAATATCATGTGTTCAAGGTCGCCCTTGGTTGTATGACTGTTTCAGCTTAGGCTACATGAAACTGTCTTAAACAAAAAGCAAAACAAAACAAGGAAGATTAAAAGAAAGGGAACTAACTTTAATGTCTATCAATAGTTGAATGGATGAGGAAAATGTGTTGCATACACACAATGGGATTCTATTCAGCCATACAAAATGAAGTTCTGACATTTGGGGAAGATAAACAGAACTAGATATCATTATGTTAAGTGAAATATATTGGACAGAAAAAGATGAAGACTGCACATTATCTCTTATATCAAATCTGTATTTAAATGTGTGTATGTATGCATGTGCACATGTGTGTGCATGTGTGTGTGTGTGTGTGTGTGTGTAGGTCATGATAGTTAAGAGGAGAGCATGAAAAGGGCAGGGCAGATCTAAAGGAAGGGGAGTGGGGACAGAGCTGGTAATGGAACGCATGTTTTGAGGAAGCAGATACCTAGGGGATGGAAGAGTATCAGAAAGAGGAAGGCAGCTTGGGACCCTTAGTTTTATTAGCTCTCTTGACAGGTCTAGTATAGCAGGGTAAAGACCTTCTAAATGCATTGGATCTGTTTTTTCCCTAGCCCCTCAATACTCCTCACCTACAAAGTTTATTGCAGTTAATATTTTAATGTAGCTATAGTGTAGCTCTTCCTTCCAGTGACCAGTGTGGAAAGAGATCACTTTTTCACGATGTGCAGAGGGGACTTGATGATGGGGCGAGGTATTTGTATCACCCTTGCTTCTGTAAGTAACCAGTGAACTCACTGATTTACCAAGTTGGGCTGTTTAGCCTGTGATTGCTTTATGTATGATAAGTTGATGTTTCTATAGGTCTTCCTAGGAAGATTCACATGACAGCAGTCATATTTGTTCCACATACATGTGTAGATAATATATGTATATATGTATATGTATAGATACAGGTGCTTTAATATTTATTTCTCTAACAATTAAACACAAACAGCTGAATAAATTATTGCCAGATCTCAGAGGACATGTTGAGAAAATTATCTTTCTAGGTTAACTTCAGAATTTAGAATATTTAAGTTTATAGAAATAATAAAACCATGAAGCAAAAACTTGCATACTATTTTTCTAAATTCTTTATGCTCTTAAAAAAAAGCATGCTTGGAAGTGGTGGTGCATGCCTTTAATCCAGCCCTCAGGAGGTAGAGGCAGGCGGATCTCTGTGAGTTCGAGGCCAGTCTGGTCTACAAAACAAGTTCCAGGACAGCCTGTGACACAGAGAAACCCTATCTCAAAAAACCAAACCCCAAACAAACAAACAAAAATTTATCATTGCAAAGACAGGTATCCTCATTTTTTTGTAAATAAATTTTATTATGTAAATCTATTAAAAAGCAGCAAAAAGTACATGTGATATTTGTTATCACAATAAAGCTGTGAGTCTAAAATAGCTTCAAGTGAATAATCTCTAAAGAAAAAAATATAAAGCTAAACAACATATTGGTGATCATGGTAACTCAACTGAGGCCTTCACAGTACTCTGAAGCTTGAGTTGATTGACTTGAGTATGTAAGTCTTACACCGTTAGTCCTCATTTTGTTGGGTTAGGGAGATGGCTTCATCAATAAAATGAGTGCTTTGCAGGCATGAGGATTCAACTTCAACTTACCATAACCTACATAGACACCCACGTCTATATCATATATGTGCAATACCAGTGCTGGGACAGTAGAGCTGAGGATCCTCAGTACTTGCTAGGCAGTCAGTGGAACCAAACTGATAAGCTCTGGATTCAGTGAGAGACCCTGTCCTCACCAAAACCAAACAAGTGGAGAGCAACTGAGAAAGGCTTTGGTGCCAACCTCTGATCACTACATACAGACACAGGTATGCGTGTACACCAATGGCCACCTGCACACACATGAATGTGTGAACGGACACACATACAGTAAGGAAAAATATCTTCCCAAGGAATAGTATTGACTTTGAATGGCTTTTCTGATTGCCCCGGTACGATCATTTAGATCACCGTTATAGCCAGTGTTTTCAACTGATGTCACAATTTTATTTATCTAATTACAAAAATACTTGTGTTCTGTGATTCTGTGATTATGTAGGACAGTATTAAAACTACGACAAGGCAGAAGAAATAACATCAGGTCTAGGCACGAGAGGAAAACCTGCAACGCAAAGTGATGCTTTATGTCTCTAGGTATTAATAACTTCACTGATCCAGTCATCAAACGTGCTGGGAATGTAACCGTGGTGGCATTAGGCTCTCTCATTGCAGAATTCGTTGTGTAGCTGGAGTAAGAAAGTGAGAAGTACATACAAAAATGTCAGAAACCATGAGACAATGTAAGAGCTGGGGAGTTTTTTGTTGCCAATAACTTAGATTCTTCAGACTGAAAAAGGCAGAGTTTTGTATCTGAGTGATGCGGACAGAGAAACATAGCTGTGAAGGACTTGATCATGTCAGGCAGTGGCTGAAGCCCAGGGTAGGTGCAGGCAGGTGATGTTGTTGGACATAAGGCTAGGGTCAGGCCAGCTCTAATTGTTTTTGTCATTCTGGAGGTCATGGAACCTTATGCTGGGTGCAATGATATGTGATGGTAAAATGACCGAATTGTTTTGAATTCTTAACAAAAGACAAATGGCTATTTTCCTATCATCTGAAATCT
>LOJH01052788.1:0-12293 GCA_001685095.1 Ellobius talpinus
CTTTATAACTTATAGAGATCTCTGTGTGATTTTCTTTGGGGCTAAAGAGCTGGGAGTACCAGGCAGGACAGAAACCCCCACAAGCAGGCCCCATTCATGTTACAACAAATCAATCACTTTGAACCACTGAAGTAAAAAGGTGTTGTGGAATATTAGTATAAGAGGTGTTACATTTGTTTACACTGTGGAACATCCATTTAATGATGCAAAGATGTGTTGTATTCTTTTATGCTGTGTTTGCTTAACTCTGTGAAGCTGTGTTACTTTGCCTGCCTACAACACCTGATTGGTCTAATAAAGAGCTGAAAGGCCAATAGCAAGGCAGGAAAAAGAATAGACAGGGCTGGCAGGCAGAGAGAATAAATAGGAGAAGGAAGAAGAGTGGGGAGTAGAAAAGGAGAAGGAGAGGAAGACACCAGGGGCAGCCACCCAGCTACACAGCCAGCCACAGAATGAGAAGGAAGGAAATGGATATAGAATAGAGAAAAGTAAAAGCCAAGAGGAAAAGGTTGATGGGAATTTAAGAACATCTGGCAAGAAACAAGCCAAGCTCAGGCCAGGCATTCATAAGTAAGAATAAGTCTCCATGTATTTATGGAGCTGGGTGGTTGGCCCCCAAAGAATAAAATAAAAAGCCTACTACAAAAAAGCAATTTTATTTTTCTTCAGATATTTTTCTTCATTTCTCTCAGGAAGGAATGAGGTGGCAGAGCCCTGTGCAGCTGTTCAGAAAAAGACAAAGCAGCTACGAACATTTGTACCTATGGAAAAGTCCACAAGAAATGACTAAGTGAGAAATGAAGACAAATAGAATTATGAGCCCATGTTTGTGTAGTGCGCCTACTACTGCTACGTAGAATGGCTCTGGATACCATCATTCACCGTTTAGGAATAGCATTGTGGGAGAACAAAGGGAGTATGTCTGAAAATACCCACCTGGTTTCAAAGTGCCATGCCTGGAGAGGGGAGACCAGATGGAGAAGCCTGACACATGCTCATATAAACAATAGCTATGCATTACGCTTATGCAAGTTAACGCCTGTGGGCCATAGAAACGATGGTGGATTCCTACACTACCCAAAGAAGGATGATTTGGAAAGGGCAGGTTTTCCTGCTTAAGTGTGGACACCCTGTTATTCTGTGGGTTTGGCCAGGAACCTGTTCAGTGATGGGATCAAAGCATCATCTTTCAAATCACTGCAAATCACTAGAATGACCGTCTCTGTGCTCCCAAAGAATTCTTGCAGAAGTGTGGTGATTTGATCCTCTGTACTCATTTCTCATAGCAGATGGCTTAGTTCATATGTGACTGGATCAGAGAGATAAAAGGAATACTGTTATATATTAGAACCATACCCTGAGAAGAACTGTCTCCCTGTGCAACAGAACCTCAGGTTGGCCTCACACTGGCTTCTAGAACACAGTTGGATCATTTATCTAAGATTGTTTCTTAACACTGTAATGTGCAAACTTGGGGACATAGATCCCCAGACATGCCAATCATCATGAGCTCTCTTTACTTATTTAGGATGGAAGAAGTGTCTCATCCTGTACATTGACTATAGCAGACACCGCTTCCTCGTGGCAAATGTAAATCACACGTGTTTCTTTTATGTCAGAGGCATGGTAAAAAAAAATCATCTGGAAAATGTCTCATAAACTTCATAGTGTAAAAGACAGGGTAGGGCACAAGAATCTTCACAAACTCATGGTAAGGAACCAATAGAGCCATTTGGAAGGACAATTGAGAGACACTTATTAAATGTGAAAAATTGTACATACTATCATTCTAAAGGTATGTTACTTTATAAAAATATCTAAAACTCTTATTTAAGTGTTCTCTTTTATTTCAGGTTCTATGGTGACCTGACTCAGCTAGCTGGTGGTTACTGGGGTCACTGATGTAGCTGAAGATACACAGAAACTAATGCTTGTGTTGTGCACCTTCTCTCCTGGAGATGAAGGTGGTCCAGCTGTCTTGTTCTATTCAGACTTGCCTGGTGCTCTCCCTAGAACAGCAGGAACAGAAGTGGACTTCCAAGCCTCTGTCTAGCCAACACAACATTCTCAGCTAGGGCTTCTTCAAAGTTTGAGACTTTTGAACACGTAGTCATACATGTCATCACACGCTGTCTGAGTTTCCCAGAGCTAGCATGACAAGAGGCCAGGCAACAACTGAAATGCTTCCTATGACTTGGCCTTGGAAGTTATTAAGTATCCTTTCTGCTTCATTCTTTTGACCACATTAAAGTCCTAAAAGTCAAACTCATTTTAGGAGAAGGAAATTATTCTACCTGTTGCTACAAAGAGCAAACCTGATCCCTAAGGAAATAAGGGATTTGTTGACAGAGTAACAACGGTCTTCAGGAACAGTTCAGGAGACGTCTGTAGAGGCAGCTCTGTGCCCTTCTGATTGCCTTGTGGAAACCAAGATGCGTGTGGTCCAAAAGGATTGGAGTTTTACAGGTCGTGTGTCATTGTCGTAGTTTGGAAGAGCATGTCCTCCGTAGGCTCTGATGTTTGAACACTTGGTCCCCAGTTGATGGAGTTGTTGCAATGTTTCAGAGGTTGGGCTTGCTAGAGGAAATATTTCCCTGCAGGAAGGCTTTAAGAAATTCAAGGTATGTTCCACCATTTGAGTTTGCTCTCTCTGCTTCCTGCTTGTGATGTAAGATGTGAGCAGCCCTAGCCGCCATGCCAGCCACCTGCTGCCTCCATTCTGCCATTATGGGCTTTTATCCCCTGGAACTGTAAGCTCAGGTAAAACCCTTCTATAAGTTGATCTGGTCATGCTATTTCATTACAGCTGTAGAACAGGAACTAATATGCTCATATTTAACAAATAGGGCCTTATTGGATTAAGTAAAACATAATTAAGAATGTAAAATTATAGTCAAATAGTTTAAGTACTAAAACTCACTCATAGGCACAGGCAGATGGTGGGCAATGCTGATTAAGCTTCATTTGCAAGGAGTCTTAAAACCAATATTAAGAAATATTACATACTCTTAGAAAATAATAATAAATAGTAAATAATAATAATAAGGAAATACCTGCTGTGTGTGTAGAAATAAATTGTCTGCAGGGTTATTTGCACTTAGTGAATGTCCAGGTATCACACAAAAAGTTCACCAGACTGCTTTATAATTCTTCAATATATTAGTTACTTTGCCCTGCTGTTGCTACAATCCCAGAAAGAGATGACTTAGGTAAGAAACACTTATTTTGATGCACAGTGTCAGAGGGTTCCAGTCCATCATGTTGGTGAAGACTACGGGTATGTGCAGTGGAGTCTCAAACACTATGGAAGGCCAGGAAGCAGAGAGGAAGGTAGTAATTAGGGCCTTGGAATAAACTACAAAATAAACCATCTAGGAATCACCTTACAATGTTTCCAGAACCTTCGCAGATGGATCCGGGAACTGGGGAACAAGTTTCAAAACACAGCTCTTGTGGGGGCCCACAGATGGGAGCCTGTTCCACCTTGACTAAAGGTCAGAGAGCTTGAGCTTATGTTTGCTCTTTCAAAGTTGATGACAGCAGAAGTGACTACAAACAAGAGATCCTAGGGTGTGGTGAATTAGCATTTTGAGTATAGAGATGGATCTGCTCTACCTTGCTATTCCTGCTCCTGCAAAGGAGATTGGCAGGAGGTTCCACAGAGTAGCTGCCTACAGGATACATGGTCTATTTCTTATATTATGTTATTGAAGTCTGTTGCCTCTCTCCTCCCCTTTTGGAGTGAAGTATAGAAGCATGTGGAAAATAAAGGTGGCTGCTTGCGTATTCACTGAATTTCCCTCCCGATGCTGTTCTGTGTTTCTCTCTTTTATTTCTCTCATGTCTCTGTTCCTTTTGTCTAATAATTCTAATCATCACACTCCTGTCCTGGAATGTGCAAATTTCATCTAGGCTGGACCCTGACAGACGTGTGGCTTACGGCAAGCTCTGTAGTGAATATTTGAGAGTGAACCCTGATAACCCTCTAAAATCAGCCTTTTAACGATGGGTAGGAATTAGCTTTTCATTTTCATCATCTTCCATTTTTTCTATGCCTGACTTTGCCTTTCTATACCTCTCATCAGACCAAATATCTATTAAGATTCTAGAGGCCCAGCGATTGTTCTGAAGTCTAGGGAGACTTGAGAGTCAAGGAGAAGTAGATGAGGGTTTTAGTTCTGCTCTTGACTTTGACAACTTTGCAGCAGGTAGCACAATTGCCAGAAGGCTCAGTGGCTCCAGGTTTTCCTCCGATAAAAGTCACAAGTTTGATCTGAGATTTCTCCAGCCCCCTCATCTCCCCCTCTCACTGTTTCTGTTCCCCAGTCTTATTTCTATGACTGTCACCAACAGAGTTGCCATGACCTATGGATTCTTCTTTAAAAAACATTTTAAGTTTTGTTACATTTTCAACAAAGAAAAATATATATTCTATTTCTCTATTCCTGAGTTTCAGAAACCACTGATCTCCAACTACTCAGTCACTAGGTAGTGATCTCAGAGAAAACGTCCCAATTTACAGAAGCTCAGATTTTCATGAGAATGCTTTGCTCATTCTTTTTTTTCTTATTTTACAATCATTATGCTTTGTTCATTCTTTTTTTTTCTTATTTTACAATCATTAAGAAATAGACTAGCTTGTCTTCATGGAAATCCTTTCTTGGGGCTGACTGAGAAGCTTTAACACTTTGCCCTTGCAGAATGACTTGGCCAATCCACATCTCACAGTGTGTGCTTTACAAAAGCTCTTCTGCCCCCTCCATATTCTTATTGATCAAAGAGAGGGCTCGGCACAAAGTTGGAGAAAAATAAAGAGGCTGAAACGGAGGTGGTCTGTGGAAGGCAGCCTTGGAAGGCTGGTGCTGTAGTCAGGGGTGGAGTGCTTACTTAGCATTATGGGGCCCTCCTTGTGGTCCTCAGCATGAGAGAAAAATGAACTGAAGGAAAGAAAGTTGCCTTGCCCTGGGTGAAATGAAAGTCTCTCCAAGGTGTAGCCTCTGTAAAATCCTCCGTATTTTATCCTATCTGTTCTTCAGTTTTGACTCTGTGCTTTGTTTTCTCTCAGAACATGACTGATCCTTAGGGCATGTGTGTGTGGGGGACGCTTCTTCTCCCTTGCTCCTAAAGTTTTGAGAAGAACATATGCATCACCCCAGTCCTTTCCTTTCTGTTCTGTGCAATGATAAGCATGCCTAACACCTATGCATATTTTGTTCATATTGAAAGTCCTTAATGAGCTGTGGTAGGTCTTCCAGGAAGACAAGTACCCATGGTGAGGGGGTCAAGATAGGATTTCTCTCTGTAGGCCTGGGTGTCCTGTAACTTGCTCTGAAGACCAAGCTGGCCTTGAACTCAGAGATCCACCTACCTCTACCACTAGAATGCTGCAAGATTAAAGTCAAGCACCACCACCACCCAGCAATGAGTATTCTTAACATAGTGGGTAGTAGGTATCTAAAAGTTGGGAAGGCTGGAGAGATCTGAAACCTTGACAGCCTGCCCAGAGTGTTGGAAAACAGAAAATATCCATAAATCCATAGGAAGATATGAGGACATGAAAACATTCTGTATTAGGTAGGGTGTTTTACTGCTGTGAAGAGACACTGTGACAACAGCAACTCTTGTAAAGGAATTGAATTAGGGTGGATTACATTTTCAGAGGTTTAATCCATTATCATCATGATATGACATGGTGGTGTGCTGGAGAAGTAGCCAAGTGCCCTACATCTTGGCTTGCAGGCAATAGAAGTGGTCTTTCTCATTGGGCATGGCTTGATCATATATGAGACCTCAAAGCCTGCCTCCACAGTCACACACTTCCTCTATCTATGAAGATTGCACTTACTCCAACAAGATCACACCTCCTAATAGTGCCACTCCCTTTGGGGTCTATTTTCTTTCAAATCATCATGTTCCATTTTTCTGGTCCCCAAAGGCTTATAGCCACATCATAATGCAAAAATGCATTCAGCCCAACTTCAAAAGTCCCCATAGTCTCATATAACAGTCTCAAACTTATTTGAAAGTCTAAGGTTCAAAGTTTCTTCTGAGATTCATGCAATCTCTTAACTGTGATCTTCTGTAAAATCAAAATCAAAAAGCAGATCACATACTTTCAACATATAATGGCAAAGGATATACATTATCAATCCAAAAGGAAAGAAAGGGGGCATAGTGAGGAAATACTGAACCAAAGCAAGACTGAAAACCAGCTGGGCAAACTCCAAACTCTACATTTTCATGTGTGCTGTCAAAACACTCTTCAGATCTCCAACTCCTTTCTGCTTTGTTGACTTTAGTACTTCTTTCTCTTGGGCTGGTTCCACTCCCTGTTAGCAGCTCTTATTGTCAGGTATCCCACGACTCTGGTATCTTTAGCATATTGGGATCTCCAAGGCAGTTCAGGCTTCTCCTTCAAAGTTTCACACAATGGCCTCTCTAGGCCTCCATTCAGGGACACCTTCCTGACACATTCCTGGCCTCAGGGACTTTCTTTGGTTATGGAGAAAAATCCCATAAGCCATTTCTTCTTCCTTAACTCTAAAGCCAGAACCACATAGCTGAAGCTGCCAAGTTCTGTAACTTGTTGAGTCTGAAACATGGCCCTCTTATTCAATTATGTATTCACCATCTTTCTGTTTTCCATGGTTACCTTTACTGCCTAAGCTTGGCTGTTCTGGAACTTGCCCTATAGACCAGGCTGGCCCCAAATTCAGAGATCCATCAGTTTTTGCCTCTAGAGTGCTAGAATTATAGGTGTTCACCACCATACCCAGGTCTAAACTTTTCTCTAATTCCTTTCCACAAGTTGGGAACTTAGCTGGGTAGGAGCTTGCCCTGAGGTTACAACTCCTTTTACTCCATTTCTTAATCTGTATATCTCTTTGAACACAGAATTTAGCTCCATTCCACTTCCTGCTTCTCCCTTTTCAATTTACTCTGTTCAGCTTGCTCCTTTTCATTATAAATCTTCATTAGAGTTAACACTAATAGCTTGTAGCATGAGGGCCTGCTTCTTGGGGTTTCTGTCCTTGGGTGCCATTCTGTAGCATGAGGGCCTGCTTGTCGCCCTGGCCACCCAAATAGCTTAGCTTCAAAATAATCACACAGAAAGTCTGCATTAATTATAATCTGATTGGCCCATTATCTCATGCTTCTGTATTAGCTCTTATAACTTACATTAGCCCATCATTCTAGTATATGTTAGCCACATGGCTTGGTACCTTTTTCCGCAGGTAGGTCACATCTTGCTTCTTCTGTGATCTGGGTAGGAGTGCAAGAGAGCTTCCTCTTCCTTCTTCCCAGAATACTCCTATTCTCATTGCCCCACCTCTACTTCCTGTCTGGTTTTCCCACCTATACTTCCTGCCTGGCTATCGACCAATCAGCATTTATTTAAAACGTAATTGACAGAATACACACAATTCTCCCACACCAATAGCCATATTACAGAGTCTGTACTGGACTGTTTTGAGATTTCCTCTGTGAACGAAATTAAAACAAAACTCTTCACTTCAGCCTCAGGAAGATTCTTTGGACAAGGGCAAAAAGCAGCCACATTGTTCACCAAAATATCACAAGAATAATCTCTAGGCCACATATAAATATTCTTCCCCTCTGAAACCTCTTGAGCTAGGCCTCAACAGCTCAAATAACTTTTAGCCCTACTGTCGTCAATGCTCCTACTAGTATGGCCCATTAATCAGCGCTTAAAGTATTCAATTGCTTTTCTAATCCACAGTTCCCAGTTCCATATTCCTTCAAACGGAAATATGGTCAGGGCTATCACAGCAATATACCAGTGTCTAGTTCCAACTTCTGTCTTAGGGTTTCTATTGCTGTGAAGAGGCACCATGACCATGGCAACTCTTACAAAGGAAAACCATTTAATTGGGGTAACTCTCTTACAGTTCAGAGTTCAGTCCATTATTACCACAGTGGGACATGGAGGCATGTAGGCAGACATGGTGCTGGAGAAGTAGCTGAGAGTTCTACATCTTGCAAGCAGCAGGAAGTGGTCTGTCTCACTAGGTGTGGCTTGAGCATAGATGAGACTTCCAAGCCCATGCCCACAATGACACTTATTCCAACAAGGCCATATCTCCTAATAGTTCTATTCCCTTTGGGGTCCATTTTCTTTAAAATCACCACACAATAGTATAGAAGTCAGCTGTCAACTCACCCTGGTAGGAAAGCTGGAAGGAGCAAAGTTCAACAGAGAAGAGCTTGAGAATGAGTTTGCTGAATGAGTTCAAAGTCAGTGTCTCTGAGTTGGGTTTGGCACAGCACTTGCTTCAGTATACCAGGTCATCAGACTGAAGACTTTGAAAGCCATATTTATCACTGTTCATGCTGTTTTCCTTGAGGGGTAGAGACTCGGTGAGAAAGCAAGTGCTAACACAAACACCAGCTACCTTCTCCACCCATTTCCTAAGCAGGAAAGAAAGGGCTCTCGGAATTCCTATTTTGTAGATAGCACCAGGGGAAGAAAGGATAACTTTTGTACAAGCCAACTTCCTTATAATTGGTCTAAGAGTGCTGATATTGACTGAAGTCATTCACAATAAATAATAAAAACAAAAGCTAATAGTACATAGATAGCATCTGTTGCTTATCCTGTTGCTCAGAGTTTCCTCCTTTGAAACAGCAGAAAAGTCCATTAGAAGGGCTTTACAATAGGACATTTAATTTTTTCACATACTGAAAAGTCTACAGGTCTTTAAAAATGGTTTCTGGATTGACTAACTGCAACTTGAAAATGTCATGTCCCTTGGTATGGCTTCTCTGAAGAAATCATAACTTTACTCATAGAAGCAAGATGGAGTCCATAGCTCATAAAACAATGTCTAGTTATCCATGGGGATTGGGATAGTCTTCGTCCTTTGGAGTCTCTATTTCCTTCATAGAACAAAATCTAAGAATCCTTCAACAGAATTCCCAGGTTTATCTACTGGGACCAAGTCTTTAGATCACCCACAGATGGGTCATCATGGCTTTTATTTCCACCAGGATGTGGGCAACAGATCTCCTGGTTCAGGCCAGGGCATGTTCATGTGCTTAACTTTTATTCATAAGAGGGAATGGTATAGGGGAGGCAAATGGCATCTCCTTCCAGTGGCCATGTGTATTAACAAAGACTTTGCCAAGTCTCTGCATTTAACCCTGCTGTTAACCACCTATGAATTATGTTAGTAGTTACATTCCAAAGAAACCGAGGCACAGAGAAGCCGTATAACTCACCTAGGATCACACAGCTAGCAAGCCATGGCATGGAGAAGTATTCTTTCATGGAGTGTTTATTAAGTCCCTGACATATACAAAGAGACAAGGAGAGAATGAGGACAATCTTTGCCTTCTGGTGCTCCGTAGTTCAATGGAGACCGCTGATGAACAAGTTAATGGTGGCTCTATAAGTGGCCAGGTATGCACAAACTGTGGCAAGCTCATCAATAGTATAGACTGGACAGCTTTTAGCTGCAATGTGAGTGGCCCCAGAGAGGTGAGCAGGCGCCCCAGGAAGCCCTGTCCTGACAGGAAATGCCCAGAAGCTCAGTGGAACATGGAACATAGAAGGTTCACCTTGGAACGGTAGAACTTGCTGTAGAAAAGAATGTTCCTTTCTGTTTGGAAAGCTTTCCATTGTTAATTGGACATTGTGTCCCCCAGGAATTACAGCAGATCCAGGCTGCAGTGACCCTAATCCAATTTAGAAGTGTGTTTCTGCACCTCGGGTGAAATGCCTGCCTGCACATGGCATTAAAGGTAATCTTTCTTGTGCTCACAGAAAGTCAAAGACAAGGAAAATGTCTTCCCTAGATGCACGCTTTTAATCAACCCCTAAATGGCACAAAAGTTACCATTTTTCATATCAGGTGGCTTTCCTGGAAAATAGATTTTTGGTTTTTTTTTCCCAGTGCATTCAAGAGAAACTTTTTGGCAGGGCAGTTAATGAATAGAATAAAATATAAGTGAAGATTAAAATTAATTTAGGTAAACCAAAAAGGCATTTTCATCTAAAACCATTTCAAGAGTATTAAATTAACCTGCAGCAGGGCTTGAAAACACCATTGTATTTCTAGTATATGAAACAATACTTATCATTTGGTAAAACACCACAGGTTCCCACAAAAAACAATGGGTTTGTTTCCCCTCTCACCCCAAGACTCTGAAGACTGTTCCATGTGATAACCTTAGCCGATTTGAGTTAATGACTTCTAAATGATTGCCATATCACAGTGTCTTCCTTGCCAGCCCTTCCTACCATTTTCTTTTCCTAACCCTCCCAGCAGATGGGCTAAAAATACAGAGTGCACTGGCTGGAAGGTCAGACCTGAGCCGTTTGTTCTTTAAGCACAAATATTGAAGATGCTAACCAGAGTATTCTAGAGAACAGGACACTCACTGCTTGGATGGAGAGGTGACCCAGCAATGGCGTGCTGGCTGAGACTTTACATTCTAACAAGAATAGCAGAATTCAGTTGTAGATTTATTGGCAGTCCATTTATTGTTAATTTGCAAGGGTTTAAAAACTTAAAAAAAGTAGATTTGGAGCTGGCTACAGAGATTTAATTATTCCTCTCTGTTCTTTCAGTGACATCTTTATCTGGATGCCTACCAGCCTGGGACCTGAAGCGATTGCCCGGTCTGATCACTGGTTTACTGTAGTCACTCTTCCTGGTCACAGACACAGGTGAGACTAACGTGCTTTAAACCCCAATGAAATAATATAAACACAGCCTAAATTCTCTTGGGTCCTGAGTTTATGAATCAACTATCTCTAGACTATGTTGCTTTCCTATAAGGCCCTTGATGTTCAACATGGTGACATCAGAACCACCAACCATATTTCTATTTTCATTTCATTGGTCTTCTGTGTTAGTGTAGAGCCCACCATCCACCTGTGTGTTGAAGCCAAACTGCCAACTCACCTCCTTGCTCTTTCCCCGCCATCCACAACGAGTCCTCAGAAGCAGCTTAGCCTCTTCTTTCTAACCATATTTCGACTGATTCACTTACCCACTTTATTTCTGCTCTGCCTACAGCCCCGTCTGACTGCGCCACAGACATTCCTGCCTCCCATACTCAGGCTCCATGCAACAGTGAGTCTTTATAGTGAAGTAGAGTGTCAAGTCCCCTACTTACAAGGTTCCAAACAATTGCTAGGTGCTCTCAAAGTAACAGCTGAGCTCATGACCTGGTCCCATGTGTTGCTAGTCCACTCCCCAGCTCCCAGGTTCCAGGAAGTTCCCCTTGTCCCACATGTTCAGATACAAAGTCCTTTTGTGCCTTCCACAGTCTGCTCATGGCCTTTGAGCTGGCTGCTGAGTGTTCCAGGCCAGGGTACTCCCTCTTATCAGCTACTACATTCCCAACTTGCCGAGACCTTGTTAGGTGACTGAATTAATTAGCTAGAGTTTTTTTGTTTTTGTTTTTGTTTTTTTAACTGAGCTATACATTTTCTCCATTCCCCTCCTTCCTCCTCTCTCCCCTTCTGCCCTCTCCCATGACCCCCATGCTCCCAATTTACTCCGAAGATCATGTCTTTTTCAGCTTTCTATGTAGGTCCATGTATGTCTCACTTAGGGTCCTCTTTGTTGTTTAGTTTGTAGGCTGAGTTTTCTTTGTTTTATGTCTAAAAGACACTTATGAGTAAATACATATTGTATTTGTTTTTCTGGGTCTGCATTACAGCAGCCAATATGAGTTTTTCCTACATCCATCCATCCATTTGCCTGCAACTTTCAAGATGTCATTATTATTTACCATCTTGTAGTACTCCATTGTGTAAATGTACCACATTTTCTTTATCCATTTTTCGGTTGAGGGGCATCTAGGTTGTTTCCAACTTCTTGCTATTACAAATAAAGCTGCTATGAACGTAGTTGAGCACATGCCTTTGTGGTATGATTGAGTGTCTTTTGAATATATACCCAACAGCGGTATTGTTGGGTCTTGAGGTAGGTTGTTTCCTAATTTTTTGAGAAATCACCATACTGATTTCCAAAGAAGCTGTAAAAGTTTGCACTGCCACCAGCAATGGAGGAGTGTTCTCCTTACCATTCTCTCTCCAGCATAAGTTGTCATCAGAGTTTTTGATATTGGCCAGTCTGACTGGTATAAGATGGAATCTCAGAATTGTTTTGATTTGCATTTAAGGATTGTTTGAGCATTTCTTTAAGAATCTTTCAACTCATTGAGGTTTGTCTGTTGATAGTTCTCTGTTCAGGTTTGTACCCCATTATTTTTATTGGATTATTTGTTCTTTTGATGTCAAGTTTCTTGAGTTCTTTGTA
>LOJH01052792.1:0-12292 GCA_001685095.1 Ellobius talpinus
CTGTACTCCATTTTTTTATTGGATTATTTGTTCTTTTAATGACCAATTTCTTGATTTCTTTGTATATTTTGGAGATCAGACCTTTTTTGTTTTTGTAAATATTGATTAGTATAGTGCTGATGGAGCCAACCTTTAATTCTCCATTAGTTGTCTTCAATATAAGGAGGGATTGAGCTTTAAATTCTTCAAGAATTTAAAATTGTCTGAATGAAATATTCATAATCAATAACTTTTAAGAATAATTTCTAAAACATAATGTAGTTTATAAATTATTTTAAAAACAAAATGGCATTATATGATGATGTCATATAAATAAAAAGTATAAAGTATTAATATCAAGGTTTGAGCTCTCAGAAAAATCCAGGATTACAGCTTGGAGTGACTAGAGAGAAGTTCCTAAGCCTTTACCTCAAGTTGAGTAACTATTGACAGTCACAGCTATTGGAGGAGGGAGAGTCAGTTATCTTTAAGGGTGTGGCCCCAGGTAAGTTTATCATGCTCTGGTGGATAGCTCTATACCTGTATACATATGAGTGTCTTTAATGAGGGAAAATAAAAGTAAAAATCTATAACTCAACATTATCAGAGAGATGATGGCTTCTCAGATGAGACAAAGTGTTAAGAACTTCAGGAAAGGAATTCAAACTTTACTGTAGTGGTTTTCAGTCTGTGGGTTGTGATCCCTTTGGGGGGCAAAAGACCCTTTCACTGGGTCATCAAAGACCATCAGAAAACACAGATATTAAATGCTTTGTTTTATAAGTTTCCTTGGTCATAGTGTCCATTCACCACAATGAAACTCTAAGAAAGTTGTATCCTTTGGGGATAAATCATATATTTACATTGCAGTTGATAATAGTAGCAAAATTGCAGTTTTGAAGTAGAAAAGAATATAATTTTATGGTTGTGGGTTCAGCACAGCATAAAGAACTATATTAAAGGGTTGCAGCATTAGTAAGTTTGAGAACCACTGCCTTAGAGTCATAAAAGTCAATGTATGTCTATTTTGAGGAAGCAGGAATTCAGTTACATCAATTATTAAAGATAAATCAAGTAAAATGAGAGCTACTGATTTTAGTGACCCAAGATTCAATAATAACTTTGAGGTAATTACATTAATATGATACAAGGAAGTGTGTAGGTCTATCTTCCATACGGTTGTGAACAAAATAAGAAAGACGGTGGTCAACAAGAAATGAAGGTGTTAAGAAGAATGGGACCTGAAAGGTCGGTGGGTGTTGGGTGTCTGTGGTAAAGACACCCAAGAATCTGTGTCTCTCTGAAATATCCAAAGTTTCTCTAAAACTCAAGTCTCTTGAAAGTGTCTTCAAATTCACTCTAAAATATAGTCTCTTAACTCTAAGACTTTGTAAAATTCAAAAATAAAAGAAGTACTTCCTTATTCAAAGAGGAAAGATGCAGGGCACAGTTACAATCAGAATAAAATAACCAAAGTCTAACTGTGTGATGCTCAATTTCACACATCTGGAACTCATGATCTTCTAGACTGCAAGGAACTTGTTACATCATACTCAGTACATTTCATAGGCTCAGATTGGCCCCAAGCCACACATGCTGCTGGTTTTGGTGCTAGCTCTAAAGTGCTGAGGTGTCAGCAACTGGGATGTACCTCCCCCTACAGGCTGCTCTCAGCCCTGTTCAGGGAGGCTGACCTTCCCACATTCTGCCAAGTCTCAAAATCTCTCCATAATTCTTCAGTCTTGGGTCTTTAAAACCAGTGCCACCTGGGAAACTCTTATATATTACCAAGTTCAGCATCCAGAGTGAGCCACCTCTGAACCACAGTTTCTGTGTGCTGACCCTGTAGAAACTCTTCTCTGACTATTTTGCCTCAGTGATGTTGGTATCTTTTTAATAACTACTAATTTTTCAGTCCCAACTGACCAGTGTCCATTGTCCTGGCAAGCAAACACCAGTGGTGCTTGTCTCTTGTTAATTACAGATGATTCTTCAGTTCTAGCTGACCAGATACCACAGACTCTTACAAAATAGCATGCAAAGAACTCCAGTAAAGCTTTGCTCGCCTCTTAAATATGACAGTTCAGGTATGAATTTCTCTCAAAAATCGTATCTTCCAAGTTCCCACAGAACAACCCACTAAGCTTTGAATACCCAATACATTTCCAGCCCAAAGTTCCAAAAGCATTCAAAAATCCTCCACAAAGGAGGATTACCCAAACCCTGGTACCAATTTCTGTCTTAGTTGGGGTGTTTATTGCTCGGATAAAACACCATGACCAGGAAGGCAGGAACTGATGCAGAGGCCATCAAGGAGTGTTGCTTACTGGCTTGCTACCCACAGCTTGCTCAGCCTGCTTTCCTTTGTTTTTATTGAGCTATATATTTCTGTCTGCTCCTCTCCCTTACTTCCCTATCCCTTTCTACCCTCTCCATTGACCCTCATGCTCCCAATTTACTCAGGAGGTGTTGTCTTTTTCTCCTTCCTATGTAGATCCATGTATGACTCTCTTAGGGTCTTCTTTGTTGTCTAGATTCTCTGGAGTTGTAGACTGTAGGCTAGTTTTTCTTTGCTTTTTGTCTAAAACTCACTTATGAGTGAGTACATATTATATTTGTCTTACTGTGCCTGAGTTACCTCACTCAATATGTTTTTTTCTAGATCCATCCATTTGCCTGCAAATTTCAAGATGTCATTTTTTTTACTCCTGTGTGGTACTCTATTGTATAAATGTAGTACAGTTACACAATGTATCCATTCTTTGGTTGTGGAGCATCATGTTTGTTCCCAAGTTCTGGCTATTATGAATAATGCTGCTGTGAACATAGTTGAGCACATGTCCTCGAGGTATTATTGAGCATCCTTTGGGTATACACCCAAAAGTGGTATTGCTGGGTCTTGAGGTAGGNTTTTTTCTAGATCCATCCATTTGCCTGCAAATTTCAAGATGTCATTTTTTTTACTCCTGTGTGGTACTCTATTGTATAAATGTAGTACAGTTACACAATGTATCCATTCTTTGGTTGTGGAGCATCATGTTTGTTCCCAAGTTCTGGCTATTATGAATAATGCTGCTGTGAACATAGTTGAGCACATGTCCTCGAGGTATTATTGAGCATCCTTTGGGTATACACCCAAAAGTGGTATTGCTGGGTCTTGAGGTAGGTTGTTTCCTAATTTTCTGATAAATCGCCATACTGATTTCCAAAGCATCAGCCTGCTCTCTAAGGACCGCCAACCCAGTAGTTACACTAATCTCAATGATCTGTGCCCTCCCACATCAATCATCAATTGAGAAAATGCATCACATTTTTGCCTACAAGGCCTATAAAGTGGGCATATTCTCAATGCTAAAATGATATGAGTTTGTATCGAATTGAAATACAGTAATTGAATTTTTTTACTGTTGCAAGATAATATGCTGAAAATCAATTTTTAGCTACTCACCTTTCTGCACATTACAGTGGCTAAATGTATGCATTCTGCCCAATGTCACACCCAATTATCAGAACATACTTCATTTAATGTGTGGCCAGTAAGGAAGTGTAAAGGACTAGATGCCTTAACTTAACCCAAGATAACACTTAGATCTCACCAGCTTCATAATTCTCAGTAGGCGCAACTGAATCCTCTACTAAAAGTAACAGCTCAGTTTATCCGTCTTTCCAATCCTACCTCTATCTCCTCTCTTTCTCAGGATGATATCAAAGCCATTTGTGTATGAATTGGTTTGTGTGTCCTTCAGAGTGTACCTTTGCTTGAGGTTTTTGAAGGCACTTTAGAATTTTATGGGATGTCCTCTAATCGAGAATCCTTGGATCATGGGAGGCATTCTCTGACAAGAAAATGTTAAGACCCATGTCTTTCTTTCTCTGTTCCCATTTATGTTATGACCATTCATTCCTGCCTGTTTTCTCCCCATTCCAAACCAAGTCTAGATCAGTGCTGCCACTTGATATTGTACTCTGAGTCACCAAAACTGTGAGCTAGGTCAATTTTTTTATTACCTTATGAATGACAGAAAACATACTAACACAACTTTCTAAGTAATTTATATTGTAATTATATTGTAATTTCATTTGGAATGACTTTCTTTGATACAAAGCCTCATTATGTAGCCTTGGTTGTTGAACTCACTGGGTAGACTAGGCTGTCTTCAAATTCACAGAAATCTACCTGCCTCTGCCTTCTAGGTGTTGTAGTTATAGGCATGTGCCACTGTGTCCTGCTCTGGAATCACTTTTAGAAGAAACCAGCACATAGCACAAACAGAACATACAAAATAAAATTACTCCCAGTGACATATTGCTGTACCCATTGATCAGCACCTCCATCAACCCTCATCAGAGAAGCTTCTTGCAATAGATGGGGATTAACATAAAGACCCCCAATTGGACAGTGTGCAGAAAGCAAGAGTTTGGAACACTCATTACTAAATGTGATGCCTTCGTTAAACCCAACTTCAAAGCTCAGAAACGTATGTGGAAAAGGAGTCAGAAAGATTGCAAGAGGCAGCAGAGCTAGTGGATGACTCCAAAGAAATAGTGTCTTCTAGATACAATGGGACATACATAGAGACTATTGAAGCACATATAAAACCCACACAGCTTCAAACCAGAAAGGGTCCCAACACTTTCCTCCAGTGGAATGCACTTTGTATTTCTATCAAGTTTGAGGGTAGGAGACATGCCCAGGAGTAGGTGGACAACACACAACAGAGGTCATGTTTCTTTGTTTGCTCTCAGCGATCTTCCCCTCCTCCCATTTTGTTTTGTTTCAATAATTTTTTGTCTTATGCTTTTGTTTGTTTTTACTTTCATTTTGTTGTTGTTGCTATTTCTTTTGGAGAGGGGGAGAGAGAGATAGGGAGGGAACTAGTGAGAGAACATAAACTTGGATCCGTAAAAGGAGGTGTGAGGATATGGAAGGAGTTAGGCAGGGAGGAAAAACCATGATCAAAATACAATATATGTAAAAAAAATTCCTGAATAAATGACTGACTGAATGAATAACTAAAAACCCAAAACATAGTTTAGAAGTTTAGAAATCATTGTAATACAATGACATACATTTTACAGTGTTAGAAATATTCAGTGATTATAATGCTAATGACAGAATATTTCTGTGTAATACAACCCACTCAATATTTCTTAGTTCCTGTTCATTTTCTGTTAGTTCAAAAATTTTCACAGATTTTGTGAACTTCCCCAAATCAGTTTCTTTTTTAGTAAATCATTCAAACCTCTTTTAAAGAAAATCATAGAATTAATATGTTTGGAATCAGAACTCATTTAATCATTGTATATCCATATTTACTTATGTAGAGAGATAGAATCACTAAATTAAGAAAATCAGAAAAGTATATAACCATAATTAAATTCACAAAAATTGTTTGACCTATGAAATAATACACCATGAGTACTTATGTTTGTATATTCATTTGAATGACATCAATTTATATTCATCAAACTAATAATAATTATTTGATCTGTAGGAGGTAGAAAAATTGTTTACTCATATACCTCTCTAGACAATAGCACTTCTAAAAAGTAGACTACATATTTATCCATTAACTAAAGAATTATTAATTAGGAATCTACTAAAAGTCAAGCATGGCATGACCATTGCATTCTTGACATTTCAACAGCTATAGTTGCCAACAAAAGGCATACACAGGATTGGGTCTATCAGCATTCCATCAGCGAGTGGAAAGAAACACATGATGCTCTCTTTCTCTCTGTAGAGTTGTAGACAGTTAACGGTTTTTACTAAGGAGGAACTCATGAGACCCTGCCCCTCCTTTAGAAGTGATAGGCAGTTAACAGTTTGTACTGGGAAGGATCGTGATGCCTTGCCCCTCCCTGAGTAGTTATAGGCAGTTAATGGTTTGAACTGGGGAGGAACTCATGACTCCCTGCCCCTCCTTGAGGAGTTATGGCAGTTAATGGTTTGTATTTGGGAGGAACTAATGAAGTCCTGCCCTTCCACGAGGCAATTAATAGCTAGTGTGGTGGAGTACATGGGGCTCTGCCCCACCCCAAGCAACTATTGGCAGTTAATGATTGCTGGGAGAAGAAGAGCTGTTGAGATAGTTTCTTCAGTGGTAAACTGCCCATGGTCCTGTAAGTAACTCAAACTCATTGGGTCACAAAGCATGAAAATAGAACCTAACTGGAAAAAGGAAAAAGAAAAGGACTAGCAAAAGTGGAAAGGAGGCAACAAATGAGGGTGATGGAAATAAAAATTATCAAGGATACGTTTTATATGTATATATGTGTATATATATATATATTTATGAAGGCATCACTATTATGTTTAATTAATATATCCTAAAAAACTTAAAAAAAATAAAGCTGTCAGAGATACAATCACCAATGTTGTCAAACCAAAATATATATAATGTTATATGTATATAAGAGCCAGTAAATAAAACTTATGAGATGTTGATAGCATTCTATTATGTGAATGTGACACACTTTGTTTATCTACTTATCTGTTTATAAATATTTTATTTACCCTCTTTGCTGTTGCCGAGTAAATGATATGAACATTAGTTTAAGTAAATGATATGAACATTAGTGTACAAGTGCCTATCTGAACCTTAATTTTCAAATAGTTTTGGTATTACATGAATGTATAATTGATGAGTCATAAAGTAATTAAACAGTTAACTTTGGGGAAAATCATTGGTGTGTTTTTACATAGTTGCTGCATAATTTTATGTTTGCTTTAGAAATGAGTGTTTTTCAATCCCTGTGCATTTATGTAAACATTTCATAGCCACTTCTTTGACAATAGCAGTTCTGTTGGGTATGATGTGGCATCTTATGTGGTTTGGGTTGTACCCTCCTAGACCTTAATAGCTTTTAGTGGGTCTTCTTTGTAAAAAAATTCTATTCAGGTCTATTGTAGATTTAATAACTGAGTTATTTGTATTTTGGTTGTTGAGAACTATTTGTGCTAGGTATTAACCTTTGGAAGATATACAATTCACAAATATTCTATTTTGCTAGTTTCAGGCAAGTAGCCTGTCCCTGTTCACTATTCAACACTAGAGATGCAATCCTTGTAAAAAGAAGAAAGGTTTGCCTTGTCTAGACAGAATTTCCCTTTGCCATTAATTAACTCAAGCATGCTGATTCTAATATTGGATGTGTATGCAGGACCGAGTTATTTAATAAAAGTATGTAATGTATTTTATAAGTAGTTTACAAATAATTTTATTCTTTGAAATGAACTTATCATCTGAACCCTACATAAGATACAATTTCACTGTGTTCTCTCAATTATTTTATAAAATTACATGTTTGCTTTTTTGATATAACAAGATGATTTATAAAAGTTCTTATATGTATTTTGCGAAGCAAATAACCTAGTGTAGGGTAAGGGGCTCAGGTCACCTTACCATATGAGCTAAGTAATCTAGAAGTAAAGAAGTTTAGCTTATAGAGAAGAACTTCACCAGAAGTAATTAACCACATGCTAAAGAAAGATGCCCCAACACATTACATGAGAAACCAAATTGCTTCCTTGAAATAAAGGTCAAAAGCAAGAGAAATTAATTAAATATGGAATGGATAATGTTCACGAACATCTTTGGATGCTAGAAAATGTGTGGTGGAATATGAAAGTCAGGAGTAATGGAGTAAATAGAGAAAAGTTTAAAAAATGATTAATTTTGTCAGCTGACAATTTTGTCTTTGTCAGTCTTTGCAAGGTTAGTTTATCATTAATATAGACTCTCTGTGTAATTTCTTTGGTGCTTACCAGATGTGGGAACTGGGCAGGACAGAAACCCCAACAAGCAGGCCCTCATGTTACACTCATTAGCTGGAGGTAAGGTTTCAGGAGCCCCACCTCATCTACACTAGAATTTGTAGCTCCCTTTATCATGTACAGGTCTTGTGGAGAGGAACCCACCAACACTGTAAGCTCCAGTGTGCAGCAGTGAGGCCATTTCTCAACACTCCTACTCACTCTCTGGCTCTTACATTCTTTCCACCTCCATTCATCAATGCTCCCTAAGCCCTGGGAGAGGAAATGATTGATAAACATGCCCCTTCTACAGATGAGAACTTAATGAAAGTTATTCTCAGAACCTTGGACAGTTATAAACCTCTGTATTAACCACTACCTACAACAATAAAGAGCTTCTCTGACCATGATTGAAAGCAGAATAGATTTATGGGTATAATCATAAATATTTAGAAGGCAGTTTGACAAGATGATTGTTAAGCAAAATAGTACCAACAGATTCTCCTGTTGGTCTTACAGTTACTCTAGCATGAGTTTTGACTGTGTTTACATTACCAGGTATTGGTGTGGGAGGCCCTTCTGTATTTGTGTTGATTTCATTGGTTATTAAAGAAACTGCCTTGGCCTTTTGATAGGGCAGATCTCAGGTAAGCAGGGAAGAGGACAGAATTCTGGAAGAACGGCAGATTGGCAGATGTCATGAATCTCCGGCCTGAGACAGATGTAGGTTAGAATCTTGCCAGTAAGCCACAGTCACGTGGTGATACATAGATTTAATAGAAATGGGTTAATTAAGATGTGAGAGTTAGCCAAAAAGAGGTTAGAGCTAATGGGCCAGGCAGTAATTTAATTAATACAATTTCTGTGTNGAGACAGATGTAGGTTAGAATCTTGCCAGTAAGCCACAGTCACGTGGTGATACATAGATTTAATAGAAATGGGTTAATTAAGATGTGAGAGTTAGCCAAAAAGAGGTTAGAGCTAATGGGCCAGGCAGTAATTTAATTAATACAATTTCTGTGTGGTTATTTTGGGGGTTAAGCTAGCCGGGCAGCGGGATGCGGCCCACTCCTGTTACAAGGTATGAACTATCTATCTCCTGTGGGAAAAGCCTCAAATCCAAATGAGATAGCAATTGCATGCCCCCATAAACAGTTTTGCCACTAGTACACCAATGAGAATATCTTGAATCCCTGTGCATTGATATTGTCGTATACAGGGTTGTGTTGTCAAAGTCCATTGATGTTGTTTCCACTCTAATCCTGAAGGGCACTTTCCAGCACTATGAAAACTGGCCGGGTGAGAGATAAGGTATGGTAAGATTGTTTAGCTTCCTGGTTATTTACAAATGATTTTTCTGTGTTGTGCAACCAAATGTTAGGTGTTTTCAGCAATAGGATCTTACCACATAGTTATGGCAGGCAACCAAAAGCAATGGCAATAGCTTGTGGTCTTTTTGGTGACTCTGGAAACTTCCTGATCAATGAGAAGTAACCTATGCCTGGCACTAATTTTTTCATTTAATAAGCCATGTCTTCTAGGAGCAATATTGTTTGCTCATGTTAGTTATGTCTGTTCAAAATCTTCTTTAAAATTTATATTTTAACTAAGTTAGAAGCTAATGGTGTTTCATAAGACTTTTTCATAATCCTTAGTTTTTCTTAAGTCATCCACTATTACTCCTTTTTGTCACCCTTCTGCCCATATCTCCAGTTAGATATTCAGCCCAGTATTCCCCATCCATCCCACCCTGAGATTTTCATGTCACATATATTCTACTATCCTTTCTAATTACTTTATTTGAACTGCAACATCATATGCTCCCATGTACCTTATTCATTTTGTTAACATCTCTCCCACCTAATTTCCTCATCCTTATCATACCACTATGTGGTTCAGATCTTTCTGCCCCTTGTATTCCCCCCTCTACTTTCATTTTATCTATATTCTACCATTCCCTCTCCTTAAATGGATCCTCCCAATGACCCATTTCTAGTTTCCTGTCTTCCACATATACTCCAGGTTAAACAAATAGAGCAAAATCTTCAAAGGTAGGAACCATATATGAGATAGAATACACAGTATTTTGCACCCTCAGTGACCTCATTCAGTATAATTTTACTCAATTTCATCAATCTACTGGCAAATTTTTTATCAAATTTCACTTCTCTCTGTATAACTGAGTAATATTTAATTTTACATTGTAACACATTTTCATTACCCATTCATCAGTTAATGAACATATAGGTCCATTTCTTAGCTATTGTGTATATAGAAGCAATGGACATGGTTGCCAAGAATCTCCGTAGTAAGAAATAAAATCCTTTGCATTTATCCCCCAGGAACTGGGTCCTATGATAGTTCTAGTTCTGGTTTTTTGAAATCTGCCATTTGTGGCATTTTTTATTAACTTTTATGGCATCATTTATTTCCTGTGACCTCCTGGGTGTTTAAACCTGTCTTTAGACAGAAGCAGCCCAGTGTCTTCAATAGATCTTGTTTAATGCTCACAATTTTTTTATCTGTTTTTATCATGGAAAGCTTTTATTTATCTTTTAACTTAATAGATATGTTTTATGGGTATAACAGTATGGTTTGATATTTGGGATCTTTCATAACTTGGAATATACCTTTCCAAGTCACTACTGTTTTAAAGGTTTTAGGTAAATAGGTTTTTCATGTTATGGGCCTGTGTTTACAAATAACACAGCCCTACTTTCTTACAGTTTTCACTACCCTTTCTTTATTCTGTTTTTAATGTTTTAACTATAATATATTGTGGGGAGTTTCTTTGGGGCCCCTGTCTATTTGGAGCTCTTTATATGTCTCTTGTATCTAAATGGGTATGTTTTTTTTGTCTCTAAGCTTGCAAATTTTCCTGAGATTTTACTGAAAATATTCTCTTTGTCTTTGTTATTGTATTCTTATCCTTCTTTTACACCCATAATTGGAAGGTTAAGTCATTTCATGGTGTCCCAAAGTTTTCCCAAGTTCTCTTAATTTTTTAAATCTCATTGACTTTTACCTAGTGATCCAAGCCCTCTACATTGTCTTTCTTCCTGACTCAGTTTTCCCTATAATCCACTCTGTTGGCGATGCTTCCCACTGAAGTTTTTATTTAGCATATTTTTTTATTTCAAGCCTGATTACAGTTTAGCTTTTCTTTAGCAATTCAAACTCTCATTGAATTCTATTTTCATGTCTTGGATTCCCATATTTCATCCAGTTCTTTATTTTTGTTCTCTTGGAGCATTTTCACATCTTCTTTGAGTTATTTGAACACAGTTATGATCAATAATTTCAATTCTTTGCCTGGAAATTCTTCCAGATTACTCTCAGTGAGGGTCATTATTTGGGGATTTGTACTATTTGGAGGAGCTATGTTGTCCTTGATTTCTCTGTTGTCTTTGCATGTTGGGATTTGTGCATCTCTAATTAGTTAGATGAGTGGAAGCTTGGGACAGAGACTGTGAGTCTTATGCGTTGGTACAGGAGCTAGAAGGATGACAGAAGTACAGAATGTGGGGCAGTGGCTAAAGATTGAGGACCCTTAACTGTTGGTGCCAGAGACTATGGGTTGGTAGAAGTGAGGACTGGGAGCTCATTTTCCAGTGACCCTCTACCTACCAGTACTGAAAGCTAAGGGGACAGCAAAGGTGTGATGAGGTTTCCCTTAAGTTTTATTTATTTCAGTGCATGTGTGAATGTATATTATGGGATGGCATGTGCATGGTATAGTTCTATTATGGAGGTCAGAGGATGATTTTGGATGTATGAATAGCTCTTTAACTATAGATTCCGGAAATCAATCCCAGGTCATCAGTCTTTCAAAGCAAGACCTGTTATCTAGCAAACCATCACACCTGCTCAATTTCCCATGACATAAAGTCAAATGAATTTAAGGTGGCTAAGAATATTCCTGGGTGATATTTAAAATAATTATTTGAAAATATTCAGTGTCTAGAAGTAGCTCGAATGGCATAAAATGAATGAAGCAAGGTACATGCTTTTAATTCCAGCACTCAGGGGGTGGAGGCAGACGGATCTCTGAGTTTGAGGCCAACCTGGTCTACAGAGTGAGTTCTAGTACAGCCAAGGCTACACAGAGAAATCCTGTCTCAAAAATCCAAAAATAAAATAAAATAAAGCTATAAAATGAAAAGGGTTCTTGTCCCACATTTGTATATGAGAGTTGATTATTAATATAAAAGTTTACTAATCTCACCAGCATTGTTTACAATAGAACTCAACAGACAATTGATATGAATCAGCATGTCTCTGATAAAAAGTGATATCCTAGGGTCAGCAAAACTAGCCAACCTCCAGTCCATCATCTTAGGACTAGTTTCCCTGGCCAACAAAATGGCCACATATATACATCTTTGTAAACACTTGGGCCATTGCTCAAAATCCCCATACCCTTGGGGAAAGTGCTCTAAGATTGCATACCTAACAGATTCCCAATACAATCCAACGGAGCAGGTATATCTAGGTACAGTAGGGCCATGATACATCTCACCCAAATATACATTTACATTCACGTCTAAGTTTTAAATA
>LOJH01052793.1:12041-27074 GCA_001685095.1 Ellobius talpinus
AAACCAACATATATATTTTAAAGGTATCTTGACTTAAAAATTTGAGTCTAAGGAAATGTTACTTTGGAAAAGAGATTCTGCTTTTGTTTCCACAGAAAATGAGAACCTGTGGCTTCCTTCCAGGCTAATGTGGTTTGATGGAACAAGAGCCCCCAAAAGTTCTCCATGAATCCTAAAAATACTTTGCCCAATGGAAAGCAGGAAACAGTTTGGAGAAAACTATGCCCAAATTCCCAAAATGATTGTTTATAAATGTTTGTTTTCATTTGAAGGGGGATATGATATAGAAATAATCACTATATCAATTCTAATGTTACACTTTGGGGATTAAAAATATGACCTGTCCAACTCAGCCCTGTGTTTATACCAGGCCTAGTTTTCCATTGCCTGAGAACAGGAGGAAGGAGGAAGCAGCATTACAAACCTGTTCCTGGCACAGGAACTTCATTTCCTGATAAAGCAGAATGCAGGATCCTAAAACTATCTGCATTGAGCATCCAGACCAGTATCAGTCCTAATAAGAAAGGCTGACAATGAGTTCAAGCTTGGTATTGCAGTGTATAGAGACTGGCTTCCCATTGGAGTTAGTCTTGCACCATTGGACCCTGGGATCAGTTTGGCTTCCACTGACTGAGGAGTGAGTAAACTTTGGGTGGACCATACATCTACTCTGTCACCATGGACATGGTCCTTGGTCTCTCTGTGCCTCATTGTCTGTATCTGTAAAGTGAAATACATGATAATTTCTTACCCACCTAGAGTCAGACAACATAGACAAAATAACAAGTAAAGCATTACATAGAGTATAGCATTTGATGCTAAACCTCTGTGAGATGATGTGTGAGATTACCATAGCAACAGTGCTATACAACTGACAGATCTGAGAATCTCCTCTCTAGAGTTTCTCTCTTTTCTTGACATGAATTTTTTCACCTCACTACTTGATTCTCTATAAAAGCTCCAGTTTTCATTTTCTTTTTAAATTTTTAATAATACAGTTTACTTAACCTAATATAAACTAAAATCATCATTTCAACATATGGTCAATAAAGCATCACTGAAGAGATTTTAAACTGCTCTTTGTTTAAGAAAAAACTAAGTCTTTACAATATGGGTCTTAAAACATTTTTAATTTTTTCCTTTAAAATATTTAAACATGTATGTGATGTATTATGATCATAATCCCCCATCTGACCTCTCCAACACTTCCTAGACTTCGGTAATCTATCCTCCAACACACACACACACACACACACACACACACCTCCTACTAAATCCAATTACTGCTGCCTTTACATCATACATAGTTGTGAGGCCATCTACTGGTGAATGAGCAACCTACTAATGGCCACACCTTCAAAGAAAAACAGTTCTTCCTCCTCTACCACCCATCTACTGTCAAGAGCTCCTCGGCTTTAGATAGAGTCAGGTAAACCCTTCTCCTATCCGTGATGGAATAATTGGCTTCATCTTATACAGTTTTGGGACAGGCAACCACACTGCTTTGGACTCATTATTGTCTAGAAATAGCATTTCCCAGCTTTCCTCCTCATCTTCTGGTTCTTACATTCTTTCTGAATCATTTTCTGGAATGTTCCCAGTAGACACTCATTTTCATGTTGAACATTCCGCCAAATGTCATTTTACCCTCAGCAGAACCAAAACAAAATATATATTTCCTGTCTGGGATCCACTTTATAAGTGACTCTGCTTGCTAATGCTCCTGTTCGAACATCATCAACTCTTCATCCTTCTTTAAACCTAGGAGGAGACTAGAATGGTAAAGCATTATAGGTTGTAGACTTGATACAGCCAAAATCACCTGAGAAGAGAGCCTCAATGAATCATTGTCTACCTGTGATTGGCCTCTGGGCATGTCTGTGGGGACTGTCTCAGTTCATGGATGTGGGACCACTCAACCCACTGTGGGCAGCATCATTCCCTAGGCGGATTATCGAAAACTGTTTAAGTATAGAGAAATTGAACTGAGCAAAAACAAGCAAGTATGTGTACATCCGTTCCTTTATGCTGTTGAAGATGGGTGAGCTATTTGGAAATCCTGCTATGAATTTCACAGAATAATGGACTTTAATCTTGGATTGTGGGCTAAAATGAACCACTTTTGTCCCTAGGATGCTTTTTGTGGGGATATTTATATTCTAGCAGCAGAAATGAAACCAGATCACAGAGAATCTGGAATCACTTGCTTTGAGGTCATCTTTGCTATATGTATTTTACCTTTCAAATAGAATTCTCCAGGTTGTAACTGTCTTTTACATGCAATTATGGCACTTTTAATAAGCATTCATGGGACCTACTATGTTTCAGAAACTGTTCTAATCACTTAACTAATGCTAATTAGCCTTCATACTAATTTATAGGGTAGATACCAGTACAGAATATGCAGAAACAAAGACTTCTACATTGACAAGATCTGTCTAGAATTACTTGTTCATGTGCAGGGCCCCAAGCATAAGCCCTAAGCTACATCCCTGCACTTTGTAAACTTGAATGTCACCTTTCTTCTCCATCACTTAACAGTGACTCACATTGCCTTACCTCTGTTCTGCAGGAGGTTTCCATTTCATTTCCATGAATTATGTCCATCGATGACACTTGCACATGACTGCTAGATTACTTCTGGGCTTGCTAAGTATGGATCACAAAGCCCTGTGCTTGCCAGACAGGTGCTCTACCACCGAGTTGTATGTTCTAGACTGCTCTTTATTTTTTTTAAAAAAGAAAATTATTGTTTTCTCATATAATGCGTCCTGACCACAGTCTCCCTTCCTCCACTCTCCCAGGCTCCCACTTCCACTCTCCCAGGCCCCCACTTCCCCTCTCCCCCAGACCCACCGCTCCTCTATTTCCTTTCAGAAAAAACCAGCTTCCCAGTGTTATCAACTGAACATAGCATAACAAGATGCAAGAAGACTAGACATGGACCCTCATATCAAGGCTGGAAGAGGCAGCTCAGTCAGAAGGAAATGGCCACAAAAGCATGCAAAAGAGTCAGAGATACACCCTCTCCCATGTTAGGAATCCCACAAACACCCCAAGTTAAACATCCAATGTGTATACAGAGGACCTACTGTAGATTCATGCAGTCTGTGATTGCCAGTTCAGTCTCTGTGAGCCCCTATGAGCCATGTTTTGTTGATTCTGTGGGCCATGTTCTCCTGATATCCTCAGTCCCTCTGGCTCCACAATTCTTCACCCCCACCTCTTCCACAGGGTTTTCCAAGCTCTGCCTAATGTTTGAATGTGGGTCTCTGCATTTGCTTCCATCAGCTGCAGGAGGAAGCCTCCAATGTCGATTGGGCATCAGTCTATGAGTATAGCAGAATATCGTTAGGAATAATTTCTTTTTTTCTGTCACTCATATCTAGGTCTCTGAACCATCTAGACAGTGTCAGGCCTGGGCAATCTCTCATGGATTGGACCTCAGGTTAGACCAGTCATTGGTGGCCCCAGCACATCTTGTAGGGAGGACGGCTGTGAGTCAAAGGTTTTGCGACTGGCTGGTGTCTCAGTCCCTTCACTGGGTGCCTTACCTGGTTACTCTGGAGGTGGCTGGTTCAGGCTCTGTAACCGCCATTGCTAGGGGTCCTTGCCAGGCTCACCCTAAAATGTTCCAAGAAGTTTCCACATTGTCCCCTCTTTGCTCCCCCATTCCACTCATCTCTCCCTGTTCTCTTACCCCTCTGCCCCTCCCTCCCTCCCCNNNNGTCCCTCATGTTCCCCTCCCAGCCCTCCTGCAAAAATCTATTTTATTTCCTTTTCCCAGGGAAATCTATGCATCTTCCCTAGTTCCCTCCTTGTTTCTTAGCCTTTCTGGATCTGTGGATTGTAGGATAGTTATCCTTTACTTAGCAGCTAATATACGCTTATAAGCAATCACATACCATGTCTGTCCTTCCCAGTCTGGGATTTCACTCAACATGATTTTTTCTAGTTTTATCCATTTGCCTTTGAGTTTCATGATATCATTTTTCCTAACATCTGAGTGCTATCCATTGTGTAAATATCACATTTTCTTTATCCATTTTTGGTTGGAGGATGTCTAGGTTATTTCCAGTTTCTGGCTCTTATGAATAAAGTTGCCCTGAACATAGTTGAGCACATGTCCTTGTGATAGGCTGGGTGTCTTTTGGGTATATGCCCAAGAGAGATATAGCTGGATCTTGAAGTAGTCGATTCCCAATTTTCTGAGGAACTGCCATCCATAGTGATTTCCGTACTGGCTGTACTAGTTTGCACTCCCACCACCAATGGGGAGTGTTCCCCTGACTCCACATCCTTGCCAGCATGAGCGGTCACTTGTGTTATTGATCTTAATCATTCTGACAGGTATGAGATGGAATCTCAAATCAAATTTAATTTGCATTTCCCTGATGGCTAAGGATGCTGAACATTTAAGTGTTTCTTGGCTACCTGAGATTCCTCTGTTGAGAACTCCCTGTTTCTCTCAGCACTCCATTTTAAAATTGGGTTGTGAGTTTTGTTGATGACTAGTTTCTTGAGTTTCTTATATATTTTAGTTGTCCACTGGATGTGGAGTTGGTGAAAACTGATCTCCATTCTGTAGTCTGCCTGTTTGTCCTATTGACAGTGTCCTTTGCCTCACAGAAACTTCTCAGTTTCTTGGGGTCCCGTTTATTTATTGTTGGTCCTAGTACCTGCACTGTCAGTCTTCTGTTTAGGAAGTTGTCTCCTGAGCCTATGTGTTCAAGGTTATTCCCCACTTTCTCTTCTATAAGGTTCCGTGTGTCTACCTTAATGTTGAGGTCTTTGGTCCACTTGGACTTGAGTTTTGTGCAGGGTGATAAATGTGGATCTATTTACATTCTTCTATATGCTGACATCCAGTTAGACCAGCACCATTTGTTGAAGATGCTTTCTTTTTTATTGTGTATTTCTGGTTTCTTTATAAAACATCAGGTGTCCATAAGTATGTGAATGTATAGCTGGGTCTCTGATTCAGTTCCATCGATCAATGTTTCTGTCTTTACATCAGTACTGTGTGTTTTTTATAACTATAGCTCTGTAGTACAGTTTGAAATCAGGGATGGTGATGCTTCCAACAGCTCTTTTGTTGTACAGGATTGTTGTAGCTATCCTGGGTTCTTTGTTTTTCCATATGAAGTTGAGTGTTGTCCTTTCAAGGCTAGACTGCTCTTGTTAGCATGATTTCTCTTGTCTCATTGCCTTGTTCAAAGTCTGTCTCTGAATCCCTGTGGTTTATAATGTATGAAACAAATTCCAACCCTATTCTTTGTACGTGTTCTGGTTCCACATTACCTATCGAGCTTCATTCTGTGTCTTCCTCTCCCATTACCATAACGCTAGTGACCCAGCTCCTCTACCTCTCCTGCCACCTCCATGACTCTATCCATCAGGACAAGCTTTGTCTTTGCCTATCCATTTAAAACTTCAGTGGCTCTATGAGCCTTCCCTGCTGATACTCCCAGTGACTATGGCATTTAATGTCCCAGGATTCACAACACTGTCCTTGCATGCTTTCCTCTAATGACCACATTCTGCATGTAATATAGGTTTGTACATTTCTCCTTGTTGTGTTGAAGACAGACTGTGATTCTTTCCCCTTCTCTTCCCCTGTGTTCCTCTGTCCACACATAGCACATGATAGGTAGTCATTGCAATAAATATGACTGAATTCTGGTTTCAAAATATGTCTCTTATGCTTCTCCCTTTGTTTCAGATTGCACACACACACACACACACACACACACACACACAATCTCACTTCCTGAGTGAAACCCTCTTGACTGCTATGGTCCTTGATGTAATTTACTTCCTCGGAGCTCTGTAACACCTAAGGTTGTCACAACATCTTCATATGCTTCTGTCCTACTGAGCACCTTAGGCTTGGTAGTTTCTGACTATAGAGTTTCTTTCACACAGTTTTAGGGACCTCAGAGTCTGAGGTTTCTGGAGGGGATGGCTGTCTGATTGCAAGATGGTCCTTTTTGGCTGTGTCTTCCCATAGTGGAGGGTGGCAACATGGAGAACATGGTATCCTAACATGCCAGAAGAGAGAGCTTTACAAAGGCTAGGTTGGTCTTTGCATCTGTTGTCTGAGGCCATTGGTACCATTCAGTCCGATGACTGCCTTATTGCTTAATCCCATTTCCACAGGGCTCACTAACCCTTCCTCCATCCGTGAAGGTTTTAATTTTCAAGAAGAGGAGCTGAGGAAAATAGGACTGCTGGCTTTGGGACCCACTTCTTGGCACTGTCACTTCAGGGGTCCCCAGCAGGAATGAGGGCTGCAAGCATTCATTCAGACCATAGCCCACACAACTTAGTGTTCTATTGTGCTGTGCAGCGTGTCAGTAGAAATGGCCTTGCTAAATGCACCGGCATGCAGACTCTTTGAGATGCAGCCTGACCATGCCTTGCATACCTCCTGTGCCTCCTCAGATGTGTGTATGTGTCTTACAGGTGTTCTATGTATTTGCAGGCTACTTGCTCCCTGGATTTCCACAGCAAATCTATCCCTTTGCTATTCTGTTCTGACTGGACCTACACTTAGAGGCCTCCAACTTTTCTTGAGTGGCTTCCCACTTTGTGAAAGTGGGACCAAGTGGCTGTCACTTAGAAGTCTTCTAACCCTTCTAAGAACCTGTCTTTGATTCAGGAGAAATTTTGTGATAGACCCAAATGTCTAGAGGAAGAGGTTGGAGCACTTGCAGGGAGGATCCCTGTGTGTTGGGGTTTACAACCACAGACCTTTGTCTAGGGATGACGTTACAGGAAAAGGCCGTCCCATGAGGATTTCATATGGGTAAAGACAGGATTGTAGCAGCACCGTGACTCAACAGTGTCTGTTTGTAGATCTCTAAAGAAGCCCACACTATGCAGCCAATAAGACAGAGCCAATGAGGACTGGTAATTAGACTTCCTGAGTGGAAGCCAAATGACTGGTTACTAAAACAAAAGAAGAGCTTAGATAAGTCCCATCTTGAATCCGGATGTACACCTCTCAGGTCTTCAGCCGCAATGGCAACGGCACAGCTTAGAGAGGCCCAGCAGCTTAGAAGGGCACCAGTGTTGCTCTTCCAGACATGTTGGTGAGGGGTTTATGTCCTGCCTGGTTCCCACAGTCATTAAGTCCCAAAGAAATCACACAGAGGTGTACATTAACTATGAACTGATTGGCCCATTAGCTCAGGCTTTGTATTAACTCTTATAACGTATATTAGCTCATTATTCTTGTCTATGTTAGTCACATGGCCCAGTACCTTTTTTAGCGAGGCAGTCACATCTTGCTTTTTCCATGGCAGGGTCACAACTGTCAAGGAATGCACTTCCTTCTTCCCAGAATTCTCATTGCCCGCCTCTACTTCCTGCCTGATTGTGCTGCCTATGCTTCCTGCCTGGCTACTGACCAATCAGCATTTATTTAAAATATAATTGACAGAATACAGAAAATTGTCCCACACAGACATGTCTTCAGAGCTGGCACCCTCTGAAGGAGGGTGTTTTTACATCCTTATGGGGAATATGACCCTTGTGGTCTCACTTCTAGTTGGAAAGAGGACAAGAACTCAGCAAGTGTGACCAGGGCACACCTGTTACTTCACTGGACAAAGAACTTAGCATTGCACGGGGGGCCAGCCAAGAACAAGCTCTTTCTTTGGTAACATTTTATATTCATTTGTCTCTTCATTGGCTTATATACTTAAAAAGCTTTTGTTTGATGCAGGTGATCCAAGGACATATGATCCAGATTTCCAGGGACCCACTGCTGACAGGTAAACAGCTCTTTCCTAGTGAATGCATGTTTCTAAATGAACACCAAAGTTAATTTTGTGTACATTGTTTTATAGATCATGGAGAAGTTTATTGATTTTCAGGGACAAATGCCTCAGTTCTGCCTGAATGTAACCTTATTTACCTAGGGAAAGTACAGAAAACAAATCTCTCCTGGAGTCCTGAACACTGTTCATTCAGCAAATGATCTGCCTTTAGTTACTAGACCGAGAGTCTGTGTTCACCAGAAGAGAAACCTTGAGAAATGCTTTATGCAGCTTACCAACCCTGTGGAGATGCAGACTCATTCAGGTGGTTCTGGCTTGTGTCTGTGGACTCCGTGACTCACAGTGGCCAATGCAGAGTTGCTATGCCAACCTCTCCATGCCGGACATATGTGCCACTCAGCTTCCAGAAACAGAACACTTCTCAGACCACCATTCTCTGGGGCATCACGAATCTTCAGGATATGAGAGTCTCCAAGGAGAATAACCACATCTTTGCTGGTGCTCCCCTCCCGCAGCGTTGCATGACATTTCAATTTCAGCCAATAATTTAACCCTTTTATCGTTTATTCTCTCCTCTATTCTCAGGCTTACAGCTTATCAGAGATAGGACTGCTGGGACAGCTATAGGGGAGGGTGTGCTGTTGGGGACAGCTATAGGACAGGGTGTGCTACTGGGGATACCTATAGGGGAGCGTGTGCTACTGGGGACAGCTATAGGGAAGGGTGTGCTGCTGGGGACAGCTATAGGGAAGGGTGTGCTGCTGGGGACAGCTATAGGGGAGGGTGTGCTGCTGGGGACAGCTATAGGGGAGGGTGTGCTGCTGGGGACAGGTATAGGGGAGGGTTGCTGCTGGGGACAGCTATAGGGGAGGGTGTGCTGCTGGGGACAGCTATAGGACAGGGTTGCTGCTGGGGACACCTATAGGGGAGGGTGTGCTGCTGTATCTGTTTCTGCCTGGCTCTGACTTAGATTTTTGGCAGTCACGTGTCATAATAACCCATGGCGTGAAAGAATAGTCAGCACACTCGTTTACACTTGCCAGTCATTGGCATGTGCGCCAGCCTTTCCTGTGATTTCCCTCAGATTTCCCTGCTTTAAGGAGCTTATTCTAATTCGGTAAAATGTCAGGGCGTTTGTTCAGGTTCCTCATTGGCAGTTTCTTAGGATGAGTGATAGCCTCTGTCATGTCCTTCTCTCTGTGGTAATCCCGTGAGTGCACCCTGTTGCCCAGAATGCAGATAGCCTTGATCAGCATGGGCTTTACATTTCAGAGTAACTAACTGGTGAAGACTGAATGTAGCCCAAGGGATCACTAAATATCTTTGAGATTCAAAGGGAATAATAATTACAGTTAACCAACTGTCACATTTAGGAAGAGGAAATGTGAATTTGAAGTGTGCCTCTCCTAGCCATAGAGAAGGCAGCTGAGGTAGGCCTGGTTGGTTTTACGGAGATAAATTGAGATCTCCGCACCTTCATCTTCCATCTTGTAGCCACAGTGAGGACATGCTGGTCAATAATGAACAAAATGTGTGGCAGTAGGTACAGAAGAGTGTAATGGATTATGTGTTCAATGGCAATGCATCACTGCAATGTTCATACCTGGTGACACCAGAGAGACCACAATGTCTTCATCTTTCATACATCACTTGCTTGCCCTGGCGAGTTGTGTCGGATCACAGAATTCCACAGTATTCACCCCAGGAACTATAAATCTGTGGCTAAGGAGCAGTAGGTGAGGCCATACACCCATATGTGCCAAAGCTGCTGGGTGTTGTGTAGCAGTGTGTACCATCTAGGTTTGCGTAAGTATACCAGCAATATTCTCACAGTACCAAAAAATCGTAATGGTGCATTTCTTAGGAAGATCCCTGTGGTTATCAGACATGTCTAGGGACCCCGAGACAGGGGACAGTGGGTAGGGACATTTGCCACAGAACCTAATGCCCTGAGCTCCATCCCGAGAGCTGGATAAGGAGAAGAGGGGTTGGTGGGAGGAAAGAAATCACACACACACACACACACACACACACACACACACCAGTAAACTCTAAATACAAATGATAACCACTGAGGAAATAATTGTAATCTGGGGTTGGGGATGCTCCAGACACCACAAAGGGCTTCAGGGTTGGGGACTTTCTGTGGATGTACCTCATAGCCTTTTGTCTAAGGAAGGAAGGCAGTCTCAGGAGCAAGATGCTGGGAGACCCAGGAGGCCCTTTGAAGGCAGCAGGGCTTTACCTAATCCTTACTGAAGAAGTAATTAGGGTACTTAAAAAACAAAAGGAAGTGTCCTTACAGGTAAAGCAATTGTCCCCATAGCAGAAGGGTTGGCTTCAAACAAGCCTGCAAGAGAGCTAGCAAAGTGACAGCTCCCCTGCCCTCCATTGCCTCTCCCAGCAGAGCAGTGTAATGACAGCCAGCTTGTGTGGTATCCCCATTACTTCAGGCAGTCCCCATATCCCCTTTCTGTCTGCCTGCTTGGCTGTCCCCTCAGCCCACAAGTGTTGGAGGGAGGCTACTTGGTCGCTTGTTCATTTCCTGGCTGCCCAGACCCCCGAAATAATCACACAGAAATTGTACTAATTAAATCACTGCTTGGCCCATTAGCTCTAGCTTCTTATTGGCTAACTCTTACATCTTAATTTAACCAATTTTTAGTAATCTATATATTGCCACATAGCTGTGGCTTACCGGGTAAAGTTCCATCTGGCTCCAGTGGGGCTACCTGGCTTCTCTCTGACTTCTCCTCCTTTCTCCCAGCATTCAGTTTAGTTTCCCCGCCTAGCTCTGTCCCCCTGTAGCTCTGCTCTAGGCCCAAAGCAGTTCCTTTATTTNGGCTAACTCTTACATCTTAATTTAACCAATTTTTAGTAATCTATATATTGCCACATAGCTGTGGCTTACCGGGTAAAGTTCCATCTGGCTCCAGTGGGGCTACCTGGCTTCTCTCTGACTTCTCCTCCTTTCTCCCAGCATTCAGTTTAGTTTCCCCGCCTAGCTCTGTCCCCCTGTAGCTCTGCTCTAGGCCCAAAGCAGTTCCTTTATTTATCAAAGGTAATGACAGCACACAGAGGGAAATCCCATATCACACAAGCACAGCATTTGTTGTCTGGTCGCCAGGGCCTCATCTGCTCTGGTCTACTAAAAAATAGTGTGTCTGGGAGTTGATTTGGTCATTTAAGTTTTTCTCCTGTTCCACTTGAAAAGGTTGATCTACAGGACACATATGTTGTCTTCTATATTCAACAGTCAGAAAATATCACTTAATGTTGGGCTGATAATGCAAAAGCAGATGCGTGTGTGTGTGTGCATGTGCATGTGTGTGTGAGAGAGAGAGAGAGCATATACAAGGTGGAACGGAATACACAGAGCAAACTAAGAAATAAAAGCTTTTATATAAAATAATGCACGAGGGATTCTGGTTGCAACTCAGAGCTGAGAAGTTTGCTCTTTTAATAGACAAGGAGAGCTGTGGGGTAATTTTTTTAACTGATAGGTTCAAAGCCCGTTAATATGTTTAATTGCCAGCAACTAAGTGAGCATTTGCATTTAGACATCTTTTATTCAGCTGAACCTGGGGGTTCAAGTCTATATTTCCAAGCTACATGGGAGGTTGAAGCACGAAGATTACAAGTTCGAGGTCAGCCTAAGAGACTTAGTAAGACCTAGTCTCAAAATGGAAACTGAAAAGAGGGCTAGGGAGTGTAGCTCAGTGGTAGAGCATCTGCCTGGCCTGTGTGTCTCTCAGCTGAATCACAAACACCCCCAAGAACGAACAATCAGAAAGCCTAAACAGCAGCAGCAGTAGATTCTATTCAGGACATTTCCCCCCTACCATTTTAATAATTCAACTGTAGATGGGTGTTTTAAGTAATTTCATTAGATTCCTGGGGTTGGGGGGGGTGAATGCAGCCTATCTGTAGAGAAGCCACTGAAAATGGATCCCTGCATTGCTGGTTACCCAGTGCTAGACAAAATAGGGAAAGACTCCCACGTGTAGCACCATCCAGATCCGAAGGGCTCACAATACTGGTAACGTTGTACAACGTAGGATATTTATCTCCATTAGTAAGGTGTGTTTATTTGCCTGCTGTAGTGGAAGGGATGGTGAGTTTTACTATCAGCAAAGGGGGAGGGCAGAGGTTAAGAGCTGGGTGAGGAATAGCGACTTGAGATTAATCCAGGCAAAGCGAGTGACACCTGTGTACTCTCCAGTCCTCAGTCTGTGCCTCTGTGATTCAACTCTTTTATTTTCATTGAGGTTTATTTATTTTTATTTATGGTGTATTAAGGTTTATTTATTTTGTTTTTATTATGCATGAGTGCTGTGTCTGTATGTATCTATGTGCACCACCTGTGTGCATTGCCCACAGGGACCAGAAGTGGATGTCAGATCCCGTGGAAATAGAATTACAGGCAGTTGTGAACTACCACAGGGAGCTGGTAACTGAGCTTTGGTCCTCTGTAGCTCCAGCCAGTGCTCCTCACCAATGAGCATCTCTTCAGCCCTGTGATACAGCACTTAAAGCCAAGCACAGAGAGAAAACCCTAGGTAAGGCTTGGGAGAGGAGCACACTGACATAGCTCAGGTCTAGGAGATGGACACACTCACCTAGCTCAGGCCGAGGAGATGGACACACTCACCTAGATCAGGCCCAGGAGATGAACACACTCACCTAGCTCAGGCCCAGGAGATGAACACACTCACCTAGCTCAGGTCTAGGAGGTGGACACACTCACCTAGCTCAGGTCTAGGAGATGGACACACTCACCTAGCTCAGGCCCAGGAGATGAACACACTCACCTAGCTCAGGCCCAGGAGATGAACACACTCACCTAGCTCAGGTCTAGGAGGTGGACACACTCACCTAGCTCAGGTCTAGGAGATGGACACACTCACCTAGCTCAGGCCCAGGAGATGAACACACTCACCTAGCTCAGGCCCAGGAGATGAACACACTCACCTAGATCAGGCCCAGGAGATGAACACACTCACCTAGCTCAGGCCCAGGAGATTAGCACAATGACACTTACCAAATTCTGAGGGATTCTTGGTTCTGCTACTAATAGAACTTCTCAAATTAACCTCCTCCCAGTGCTGCCCCCTAGTTTATGCATAGCTCAGGCTTGCATCTTATTGTAATAATGGTTGTGCTTCTTGTCCCTGTAAAAGGACTCAAATACCAAAAGGCAGAGTTCATCCCTGAATAGGCCAGAGGTTACAACAGGAAAAAGTCACAATGTCCCTGGTAAAACAAACCCTAAATATTGTAAAATTGTCTGGAAAGAAGCCTTAGACCATTTTGATTTGAAGCATAGTTAACCATCACAAGCCTCCTAGATAGGACCTGAGACTTGTGTGTTGGTGTTTGTCCTCTTGGGTGTTTGTGTTCAGGATGCTCTATCTGGACTGCAGTGTGGATGGGTGATTATCACCTGGAGGTGTGGACTGCAGTGAGGACCCCTAGGAGGCAGGGGTCATGTGACAAGGAAAATTGGAACTTGAGGTGGGGATTCTTGAAGAGCAGGGAAAGATGTGGAGCAGTTTGTACTTCATCTAAGAAACATCAAAGAGACCCGGAGAGAGTGAGGTGTGCGCAGGAAGTGGCTGTGTTGCAAGTGCTTATGGAGGTGTGGAAGAGGGGGCACGAGATAAGATTAAAAAAATATAGTGATGCCAAAGCCACATGGTGGAAACTCTTGTGAGAGGGGCTAAACTTTAAAGTGACAAGCACTGGGCAGGAGGGCTGGCTCAGCTAATGAAGCACTTATGGTACAATCAGGACCCAGGTCAGAGAGCAGGCATGTCAGCTCACGATTATAATCCGAGCACACGGAGCCTTGGGGCTTGAGGGCCAGTCAGTCTCACTGAATTGTATGCTTCACATTCAGTGATTGAGCTGTCTCCAAAAGTAAGGTAGAGAGAGCTTTGAGGAATACATGCAGTATCGACCTCTGGTCTATGCATATACTCCCCCCCACATACACATACACACGCGCACACACACACGTGCATGTGCACACACACATGCACACACACATGCATGTGCACACCCCCCATGCACACACATACACACACAGCAAATAATAGATTACTTTGATTCTGGGGAGCTGCACAGTTACACATCCTTAAATCTTTGCTAGTTCTTTCTCCGCTCACACTTCCTCAACCCCATCTTGAAGTGTCTCTGGTGACTCCTGCCTTGCTGCTCGGTGAGCAATGTCTTCTGTCACACAGTCTTGCAGCAGCAGCAGGTGTGGCGACCTCGCTCTGCTTCCCAGAACCCTCTCCTCTTGCTCTGGACTTCTTTGACATCACACTCCCAGGCAGCTTCCGTCTCTCGGGGGATCTCCTTTCTGCCCCTTGGTTGTTCTCCATATGTATGTGAGCCACAGGACTGGTTCTTCTCCCTTCCTGTCTGCCTCCTTCTCCCTCCTTCCCTCCCTTTTCCCACCTCCATTTCTGTTAGATGCATTCTGCAACCGTGTTTCTGCTCCTCGTTATTTCTCTGCTGCAATGCCTTGCTCCCAGACAGCATGGGTCTTTCTTCATCATCCGGCTTTGAACCCAATAGCAATTTGCGCAAGAGCCCTTTATGGCAACCCCCTTCCCATCTGCTCTCTGACACGCTAACTGTACCCACTTTATAGTACTTACCACCACTGAAAACTTATGTTCTTGATTACATCGTTACTGTGTTGTCTAGACCTTCACTCTGTGAGAAACGAAGACCTTGACTGTTTTTGTTCCCTGGAAACGTCCCTGACATACAACATCCATTTGTTGAACAATGGAATGAGCTGTCATCCTGGACTCAAAATGATGGAGGGCTAGGAAGGACAATGAGCCATTTAGAAAGCCACTTCCATGACCCAGCTAAGAAACTGTTAGAACGTGGCTAAGGCAGCAGTCCTCTGGGAGAAGAGAGCTCTGATCAACGCACAGGTGAGAACATGCCTGGCTGTGACTCGCTGTGAGTGGAGGAGGGGCTGACGCAGCCATGTCTGAGGAGCAGATGTGCTGGTTTGTGCTCCCAGAGGCAGGGAAGCTGGGGGCAGCAGGAAGGGCTGAGATACTCGTGCACTCGGACATTGGAAAGCCTGGCCATGTTTATGTGTCGACCGGATAGGTAGAAAGGAATCTAAATGTATATTTGAAGCTCTGTGGGACAGTCTGTATTTCTTTTCTTTTTTTTTCTTTCTTTCTTTTTTTTTATTTCAGACACTTTTTTATTGTTATTA
>LOJH01052794.1:0-12291 GCA_001685095.1 Ellobius talpinus
CTCTCTCTCTCTCTCTCTCTCTCTCTCTCTCTCTCTCTCTCTCTTTTGAGATATGGTCTCACCATGGAGCTCCAACTATACTTGAATTCACTATCTAGCCCAAGCTGGCCTAGAACTTGTAGCGATCCTTCTACCTCAGCCTCACAAGAGATGGGATGACAGGCATGACTCACCATACCCAGCAGACTTCACTCCATCTCTGAGGGAGCATCCTGTTGTTCATGCTCCAGGCCACTGAAGGAGAGGTGCTGTAATTCTCACCTGGAGATTTTCTTTGAAAGTCCGGATAAGGATCTCTCTCATCTTTCTTTTTCTTTCTTTTGCAACTTCTTCTTCATCCAGATGAACGGGAGCACTTTCCACCAATTTTTCTTCTGGATCCCGCTGAGAATCTTCTTGTCTTTTTTTTTCTCTATTAGTAATAATTTTTAAAATAGTTATTACAATTAATAATGAGTAATTATAGCCTACTGTACTGGAATGAATGCATACTGAATATTCCAGAGTAAGGTGACTCAAAAAAAATTTAGTTTGTTATTTTGTAATATATAAACAAAATAAACTTGAGTACTTTGACAAACAGCCCAGTAGATGCTTTAATGAGGCATTTTTATTGACATTACTACTGATCTATAAAATGATAAGCTTGTCAGTACCTATAAAGTACTCTGTAATATAGACAGAAGTTTTCATTTTCCTTCTAAAAAACTTAGTGAGTGTGTGTGTGTGTGAGATAGAGAGAGAGACAGAGACAGAGACAGAGACAGAGGGAGGTGGGGGATCAGAAAACAGCTTTGGGGGAGCTGGTTCTCTTACACTGTTGTTTTGAGGCAGAGTCTCTCTTGTCTCTGCCACTGCACTTCCTATTCAGGGTATCTGTCCTGTCTTTGCTACTCATCTTGCTGTAGGGGTGCTGGGATTAGAAATATCAAGTATGAGTCCTTTCTATAAAATACTATCAAACTTTTGTTTAGGACAAGGAATTAAAATCTTTTTACACCCCCCCCCTTTGTAAGACTTTTATACAAATGTTTTATCCTCCCTATCCAGTAAACCTTTGCTTACAAAAAGACCCACTGGTAGGAATTTGCTGGCCTAAGGCAGTGACCCTTCCTCCTGTGAGCAGCAGCTCCTCTCCCTTCCCTCTTTAGCTGGTTGAATACAATTGTGAGGCTGGACCCTGGTCAATGGGGGAAATACACAGCCACCACCTGAGTTACAATAAAATCCAAATGTGCTTCCTGTTCAGTGTGTCCACTTTTCCAGGCAGACAAACCCTCTTTCTTGACCAAAATTAAAGTCTTGCCCAGACACTTGAGTTGGAGTGGTGATCTCTTTCTATGGGGTCCAGAACAACTTCTAACAGCACTGGGGTCTTCAGTTGGTTCTGGGGGTTGAACTCAAGTTGGCAGGCTTGTGAAATGTACTTTTCCCCCAGAGCCTTCTCCCCAGCCCCATCTGTTCTTATTAGAGGGCTAAATGAATCCTTAAGTAAAAAAAGGAATGAGATTCCTATGATGGGCTTTTTCAGATTTAATAGAATCTAAATTACTAAAGAGAGAACAGAATCTCAAAAATCTTCTGGCCTCCATCCTCTTTCCTCCCACAGGCCACTGTCCTTCAGTTACCAACTCAAGTGTGCTTGGAGACTTGCCTTTTTTTTTTGAGACTGTCTCGTGTAGCCCAGGCTGTCCTTGAACTCCTGATCCTCCTGCCTCCGAATGTGGAGTGACAGGCATGTGCCATTACTTTTATGCAGAACTGGGGATCAAACCAGGGCTTTGTGCATGTTAGGAAAACATTCTACCAACTGACCTACCCCCAGCTCGCAATGTTATCTTTTTATTGGAGTCAATTACAGATGTATACAAGTAAAGCATGCACCATTAGTAATGTGGAGCAAATGGTGTGGAATCCCAGATCAGCTAGGAAAACTCAGGTAATCACCTAGACTTTCAGGAACTTTACAGTTGTAGAAATTCAAGTTGAGAAGAATCCAGAATCCAGATACTGTATCGTTCATTTTCATGTATCATAGAGGGGCACATAATATTATGTCTTATTGCTGATACCAGCCTGTTTTACTGATTATCTAGGTTGATTATCTAGTGTAAGTCTATTGTTTTGTTAATTTCACAAGTATTTTTATTTATGTATCTGTGTGAATGTATGCCACATGTGTGCAGGTGCCCTCAAAGGCCTCTGGAGCTGGACTTGTAGTGGTTATGAAGCACTCTAATGTGGGTACTTGGAACTGAACTCCAGTCTTCCGGAAGGCCAAGAAGTACACTTTACTGCTGAGCCATCTCTTTATCACCAAAGCTATTGTTTGTTCCGTTTGTAATTAATAAATCGTTAAAGGAGATACTTTATGCAGTAAAGAAGTAAAGAAGATTCAGGATAACTTACAAATAAGAAAAAAGAAAAACACCTATCAACAATAAAATCTTACTGAATCTTCCCAAAATACTAGTTCTGTAATAATGTTATATTGGATGGGTCTAGTCATGTCATGGAGGGCATAAGAGGGCATTTGCAGTTCTAGGACTTGGGATGGAGTAGCAGATTGCAAAGGCAAGGCCTTTGGTGAGACTGCAAATACCACAAGTCAATAAATAAACACACAATAGTTCCAGAACAGGGGTCTGAGTTTTAAAATAACATCAGGATATCTATCTATCATGAAAATAGTATCTGCTTAATTGTGCAAATTGGAGAGGTAGAAGAGCCATTCATATTTCCACCCAGAAATAAACAATAACATGTCAATCCAGCTTCACTGTACAATCATTACCTAATAATTTTGAAGCATTTGTTTATAACTATAAATAATGCTGTTTTAGTTATTACGGTATAAAAATCTTCACATTTCTGGTCAGTTCTTAAGGCAGTTTCCCTAGAGCTGGGAGACTCAGGTCAAAGGGAAATACCACTTGATGACTCTTGTTATTTATTGTCAAATTGCTATCTGGAAAGTTCAAGTCAGTCCATCCATAGGAGCAGAGCATGTTGTCTGTGTCACTACAACCAGGGGCAGGACTTAGCTCTGACAGGAACTGACTGCCCAGTGAACAGTGCTGAGTGCCCACTGTGAACAGGACAGAGGATCCCGCTACCATCAAATGGGGCTTGTTTTCACAACTTATTTTAGGTCAGCCTGTTTTTCCAAGGCTCGGAAATCTGAAGAGCAGGGTTGACCTCAGTGAGAGCTCACGAAGACACCCATGATTGCTTTCTACAGAGAGCAGCATTTGGAGGAGGCCTGAGCCCGGCACTTGAGGGGGTGGAGCACACATCCACTTCTGAGCTGTTTGAAACTGGGCAGAATGAGAGCAATCAAGAACATGGGGGGGTGCTGTGCAGGCTGATGGGGGGAGAGCGGGACGATTTACCTAATAGGTCTTTCTGGCTCGGTCTGAGGAGTCAGACACTTGAGTCACGCTGCTGGAAGGTTTCTGCAGTTCGTGCATCAGTGCTGTTTCTCAGAATAAATATGTCAGTTACTTCACTGTGAAGCCCATTTTCTGCATGAGGATGGATAACATACTACCTCCTGTGAGGGCTGTTGTTATTTTCTTATGTCAGATAGTCGTTTTCTTTATCAGTAAGCCAATGACTTGCTATATGATCATCAGAAAATAAGACCCTAGCGCAATTCACAGTAGCACAGCGGGCAATTACTAACCAAACAAAAGGAATAAGGAAATATGTTTCACCTTTAAAATATTATGCAACCAGAGAAGAACAAACCAGTTACAAGGATGCCTATTAAGCATAAAGAAAGATATTTCCCAGTACAGAGAAGAGTGTGGTAAACTGGCCCACAGCTGGTGACACCATAAACAAGTACAACTAACTTTCAAAATAACTTGGCAATGTTTCAAGAGATCTATACCATTTAACTCACTAATTACACTCATAAGAATTTATCCTAAAAAATATAATTCAAGCCAGGCAGTCGTGGTGCAAACCTTTAATCCCAGCACTTGGGAGGCAGAGGCAGGTGAATCAGCATGAATTAGAGGCCAGCCTGGTCTATACAATAAGTTCCAGGACAGCCAAGAAACCATGCTTTGGAAAAAAAATATATCTATATACACACACACATAAATATTACATATTATATATGTAATTCAAAGGAATGGCAATGCTCTAGAAATAAAGATGTTCATTACATTATTATATTGGTAATTTTTTAAAATGATTTATTTTGTTTTTAATAATGTGTATGTGTGTGAGTCTGTGTGTGGATTTATCAATGAGTACAGGGCTTGTGGAGGCCAGAAGAGGGCATCAGATTCCCTGGTGCTAATGTCAACAGGTGGCTGTGAGTTCTAGAAGGCGAGCTCAGGTCTTCCAGAAAAACATTAAGTGCTCTTAACTACCGAGCCATCTCTCAAGCCCTGTTGGCAAAGTGCTTAGCAGTATAGGACAAGGCCATCATGTTATGGTACAGCAATACAGGGGGATAGTGCATACATTCAGGACTCTAGGCCTGTTTGGTTCAGCAAAATAACAAATTAAATGCACTTGATGATTGTAATTAAATATGTAAGGAGATCATAACCAGGAGAAAACATGGAAAAATGAAAGGGATTTGTTACAATGGTGGAGCAGAAGGTGTTCTCCTCTTTTGTGTGCAGTGTTTGCAATGTTAGAACATTTTTAACACTTGAGAATACTTCTGATACAGTTGCTTAAATAGACATCCTCCGCAATGCTCATCACACTGGCTTACGCTTTCCACACTTCCTCCACCGTGTGCCTTCTCTCCAGTATCTCCCTGCGCAGCTTTACCATCTCTCTCTGGACCCCTTCCTTCTCTTTCTTGGCCAGCAGAGCCTTCCTTCTCTTCTCTTCCTGCACTAGACACTGAGCCTCCAGGAAGGCTGCTTTCTTCACGGCATTTTCCCTTCTCCGCAACTCCAGCTGCTTCTCACGCCTTAAGCGATTTTCTTTTACCTTAGAAAAACCACAAGTAGAATGGACAGGTAAACACTTAGGACACATTTTGAAGTTCAGAATACAACCAGTTTGAAACATTCTCACCCAGAACCCCATAGTTTATTGAAAAATAAGGTAGTTTATTTGCTTCCTGGGTGAAAACCAATACAAAGTTCTACAGTTAGATGAAGAGGACTCTCAGCATCTGGGGTGACCTGTGTGATGAAAAGCTGAGCGCAATGGAGGGGTCAGAGCCCAAGCTTTGGATTATTATTTAGAAATGATATCCCATTTTCAAGTTTGTCCTGTGTATATATAAGATTACTTTCCCCCTAGACTCTGTACTTTAGCAATCTTTTAGGAACGAACAATGATACATCATGGTAGCTACACTCTACAGGATAGAACAGTAATCTATTGCCCTAAAGAACACTGCAAGGCTCTACTCATTTCTGTCTTTATTTAAGTATGTCACATTTGGAAGCCAAAAGCAAGACCTTTGTGGATAATTCTAAACAAGCACATTCATCCTTTTCAACACTAATTCTTCAGCTCCTGGCTCCCCTCTAACTTTACCCCCTTTCACCCTCTAGTTTTCTGAGACAGGCAATAGGCATATGTCTTACTGAACCTTCTCTCCTCCCTTTTGTCAAACCAGGATCCTACTTCTCCCTATTTTTCCAACATTCCTATACTTTAATGGTTTAAAACAGTGAATTTTCAAAATGTGTAATCAGAAATCTAGTTATGTAAAAAGACAGCCCACACATCTATAGGTAATAGTGTCAATTCAGTCTCGGTCCTGGTCATATGGCAAAGACAGGGTCATTCTGAGTTCCCAAAACTCCTTTGCAAGGCATGGAGATCGCCTTTTCCTCTATTACCTACTATTCCTCTGGGAGGAAGGAAAGTTCCCATATGCCTTTCCAATTCAAAACAGCTGAACTAGATTTAATTCAGATCTGTCCTCCTTTTCAAATTATAATCACAAAATGAGTGAATTTTAGTTGTCTAGAAAAGAATTATCCTTATAATATCCAGCAGAATATTCATGATAATATATTAATGTCACCATTCAAAGACCAAATTGGAGCAAATGCAATCTACATATTTATAATCAGAGTGCCATGTTCACACTAATAAAGTTTAGTTCAGCACTCAACTGGTCAAAATCAATTACTCTAATTTTGGTTATTTCTTAAATAAATTGTTTCCTACTCTCAGTTTATGAGAATTATTTTTCTTCTGAAGTTCTTATATTTTATTTTTATTCTTCCTTACCAAACCACAGATGGCACCCTTTTCATAATAAAGCCTAAGTCTTTATTTAAGCTTATTAAATGTGTTACACAAAGACTGCTTCCTGTTATCCATTTTAATTTTGTTTTCCCTCCCACCTGCTTATGTCTCATCTCCATGGTAAGACGAGGGTCCTTCTGCTGCCTCTTGCCTTGGTTTTCCTCCCTTCCAAGCTCTTCCACCATCTCAGAATCCACCACCTCTTTATGGAGCAGATGCTCTATAAATTTCTGAGCAGTGGTGTGCTCCTCTTCTTCCTCCAAATAGCCACATAAGTCTAGGAGTAAAAAACAGCAAAAGGGGAATTAAAAAATGATATTCGTATTTACATAAAAATTCCGAAAAATACAAAATTGTATTGACAAATAGGAACTAGCAATGCCAGTTGGATGAGTGTGGCCCTCAGCACTCACCTTCAGATAAAAGGGCAAAACTCCATTCATCAGGAAATGCCTTCAGCCAAGTCACTAGGAACCTTTTCACAGTCAGATCTAAAACCTAAACAACCTCAAAACTCTCCTGCTTAAAATCAACCCTCAACTGACCCCAGGATATAGCTCAGTGGTACAGCTCTTACCCTAGTGTGTGGTAGCTTTTAGGCCTGGTTTTTATCCATTTTCTTCGACTAGCTGCGGTAGAATAGCTATACTATGGGTACAGGTTATGGTGTGTACATACTAAACTTTTAAAGAAATTATCAAACTGCCATCCAAAGTGAAATGCAATTCTACATCCCACCAGTCTTGTGACAGTGTCCCAGTTCCCCCACATCTTTACCCAGGCTTGGCATGGCCAGTCTTTAAGCCATTTGAACAGTAGTGAAGTAGTAATTCACTATAGGGTTAGTGTGTGTTTGCCTACTGACTGCAGACACTGACCAGTTAGATGGGGTGATATTAAAATATTCTTCTAGCTTTCCTAGCTCATGACTATGATTCCCTAGCTGGGGATTTTTATAGAGTCCTAAACAAGAGCAATGCCACCAGCTTGTTTCAACAAGGCTCTGAATCAGGTGTGGAAAGCTGTCCTCCACAAATCCATCCTCGTAGGAAAACAACATCAAAACCCTTAAACCTTAAGGTATAATAGAGGATCCCTTATATTTTTCTTATTTGTCTGACAATTTGTACAAAAGAAGAAAGGAAAAAACCTGAGAAGAGAAATAGCCTCTTTTATATGTGAAAATGAATCAAAGTAGCATTTTTATAATTATAAAATAATATGTTAATATTTAAGTGTGTTCTCTGACAAAGTAAATAGTTATCTAATGATATATGGGCAAGAGACACTTTTAATTGCTATATAAATTCATAGGCAAAATTATAAATAATGGAATATTTTAATTTTAAAAAGCAATAGGAACTTACTGGGGATATAGCAAAGGAGATTTATAACCAATCAAGAAAAATTAAACTCACAAAGATAAACCAAGCATACATAAGCCAAATGTACCAATTATTATTTGAAACAATAAAAAACACTTCTTAGGAACATTCATTAGATGTTAAAGCTTAGAAGAACCAGATAAGTTCTTACCATCAAACTTGTCATACTTCAGATGGCCATGGGCATTGGGCACAGGAGGGCTGCTTGGCACAGTGTTCTCCCCTTCTCCATCACTTGCTAATTCTTGTTTAAGTTTATTGTCTAACCAGTCATTGACGAGCTCCTGGGCTATCAATAGAACAAAAACATCTTTTAGTATTTCAGTGACTTACAGGTTCCTCTATTGCTGTCTCCGTTTATTCATCCATTCCCTCATTATCACCTCAACATCCATTATGTGACAAGGCATAAGGAATAGAATGAGAAACAAAACAGGAAAAAGAAATGTCACCAACATGAAGTCAACAGTCTGATCAAGGAAAATGTCACCAACATGAAGCCAACAGTCTGATGGGGGGGAAATGTCACCAACATGAAGTTAACAGTCTGATCAGGGGAAATGTCACCAACATGAAGCTCAGAGTCTGATCAGGGGAAATGTCACCAACATGAAGCTCACAATCTGATCAAGGGAAATGTCACCGACATGAAGCCAACAGTCTGATCAGGGAAAATGTTACCAACATGAAGCCAAGAGTCTGATCAAGGGAAATGTCACCAACATGAAGTCAACAGTCTGATCAGAGGAAATGTTACCAACATGAAGCCAACAGTCTGATCAAGGAAAATGTAACCAACATGAAGCCAACAGTCTGATGGGGGGGAATGTCACCAACATGAAACCAACAGTCTGATCAGGGGAAATGTCACCAACATGAAGCCAACAGTATGATCAGGGGAAATGTTACCAACATGAAGCCAACAGTCTGATCAAGGGAAATGTCACCAACATGAAGCTAACAGTCTGATCAGAGGAAATGTTACCAACATGAAGCTAACAGTCTGATCAGGGGAAATGTTACCAACATGAAGCTAACAGTCTGATCAAGGGAAATGTCACCAATATGAAGCCAACAGTCTGATCAAGGGAAACGTTACCAACATGAAGCTAACAGTCTGATCAGGGGAAATGTTACCAACATGAAGCTAACAGTCTGATCAGGGGAAATGTCACCAACAAGAAGCCAACAGTCTGATCAAGGGAAATGTCACCAACATGAAGCCAACAGACTGATCAGGGGAAACGTTACCAACATGAAGCTAACAGTCTGATCAGGGGAAATGTTACCAACNAAGCCAACAGTCTGATCAAGGGAAATGTCACCAACATGAAGCCAACAGTCTGATGGGGGGGAATGTCACCAACATGAAGTTAACAGTCTGATCAGGGGAAATGTCACCAACATGAAGCCAACAGTCTGATCAAGGGAAATGTCACCAACATGAAGCCAACAGTCTAATGGGGGGAAATGTCACCAACATGAAGCCAACAGTCTGATCAAGGGAAATGTCACCAACATGAAGCCAACAGTCTGATCAAGGGAAAATGACAAAACAAACAAGATAAAGACAACACAAGGAACCAAGAGATGGAGATGTGATTGTTGTAGTTTTAAGTTGGGTGGCCAAAAAGAAGCTATCCGAGCAAAGGAGGGAGTGAGCCATGCTGATATATAAGGAAATATTGTACCATGCAGTGGGAGAGCAAGGTCAAAGGTCCTACTTCCTGAGTGTCTAGAGGGCTGGAAAAGTCACTAGCAGGGCAGTGTGGCTGGAGAAATGAGGGCTGGACAGATGAGATGGAAGAGGTGATCACTGTGCTGAACACAGTAGTGACCAGCGAGGGTGATCTTGCCCCTCATCTGAAATACAGTCATTTCTGGTTGCCACAAAGAGGGCAAGTGACAACAGTATCCAATATGTTGAGACTAGGATGCTGCTAAACACTCTGCTCACAAGATAGTGTCCACACAGCAAAAATACTCTGGCCCCAAATGTCAGAAGTCCTGAAGCTGAAACCCTTCTGTTTAGAGTCCTGACACCATTCTAGGTACTCTGTCTGCTACTCTAAAGCATGAGAAGCCACAGGAGGGTTGTGAGTAAAAAGCACCCCTCTCCTCTTTTGAGACAGGACCTCACTGTGTAGCTCTGGCTGACCTGAAATTCACTATTTAGACCATGCTGACCTTGAACTCACAGAGACCCATCTGCCTCTGCCTCTGAAGTACTAGGATTAAAGATGTGTGCTACAATGCCTGATTTTTGTTGTTTTTTAATTTATTTATTTTTAAATTTTCTTTCTTATTTTATTTTTATGTATGGGGGTGCGTGCCTGTGCACTGTGTAAGTGCCTGATGCCTGCAGAGATGAGAAGAGGGCATCAGACGCCCTGGAGCTGGAGCTACAGAGGGTCCTCAGCTCACATCCGGGTGCTGGGAATCTTTCCAGGGCAAGAAGTAATGTATTTTAAGAGGATCACTTTGACTTCTCTGTTAAAATAGACTATATGGGGTAAGCAAAGAAGATGTTAACTAGGAGATGAATACTATAGACTGTAAAGAGGTGACAATGGTTTCATCTCAGAGTAGAGCAATTAAACATGGCTATGGTCTAGAAAACATTGAGATGAAGCTGACATGATTTGCTAATAAACAGGGAATGAAGAACGAGAAATCTTCAGAGTGCTTAGCTTAACTGGAAGAATAGAGATGCATTTACCGAGAAGCGTGAAGGACAAAGAAACAGCAGGTTTGGGGGAAGACTTGATATCAGGTGCAAGATGTTCATGAGATAACCAAATTGGAAGGCCAAGTTGATACTGGTGGCAATACTTGAGATTTCATGGAATGGGTCCAAACTGAAGAACTGAATGAGTGTTGTTAGTATACAGATGGTGTCTCAAGTCTCAGGACAGGATATTACCAGATGAAGAAAGCAGATGGAGAAGAGCTAAAAAAAAAAAAGCTGAAAACCCAGGGAATCAACCTTTTAGAAGTTGAAGAAGTAAGGTAGAACCAGGGAAGCTGAACAGCGAGGAGAGACCCCGAGTTCAAAGGAAAGTCAGAGTGTCGTGTGTTGAAAGCCAGCTCCCACTTCAGTGGCATTGTGAAAATCTTTGCAGGGGGCTGCAGAGATTGCTCAGTGGTCACGAGAACTTGCTGCTGTCACAGAGGATCTGGGTCAGTTCTCAGGACTACATGCCAGCTCGCAACCATCTGTAACTCCAGTTCCAGGAGACAGACCTGGCCTCTGCTGGTAGTCGCATGCCATGTGGTACACATAAACTCATGCAAGAATAAAAAAAACAAACAAAAAATAAATGAAAGAAAGAGAATTACATGTAGATGCAGGAGAAAATGTTCACACTATTTTACATTATCTTTATCATTTTTATCACTATCAAAAATCTCTTCCCCAGTCTAGGGCATGGGCATTTCAAAGGAGGAAAACGTCTCCTTTAGTGTTACCTCCACCGCTGTTACTATTATCTGATAGTTCTGATGTAATTAGGTATTTCTATACAATAACGGATGTAAAAAATGTTTAGTATAGATAAAATAGAAGAAAACAAATGATAATAGTGGCTCTTTATCTGTAGTTCCATTTTCCAGTTTAGTTACCTAAGTCAACTAACACAAACATCACACGGAAAATCCAGAAATAATTCCTAAGTTCTGAATTGCACTTAGTTTACTAGCGCAGTAAAATAAGTTCTGTCTATGCCATTCCACCTGGGATGTGAGTCGTTCCTTTGTCGGGCACATCCACACCAGTCACACTCTCCGACATCAGTTAAAACTGACATCAGTTAAAACAGATTAGTTGTCATCTCATTTGTTAGACTGATTGCCTGGTGCAATAATGTAGTGACAGTGTCCAAGGAACCCTCAAATAATAGCCTAATGCTTTGGTCATTCACCCCACCTCATGACGCCACTCAGGCACCATGTCAGCACATCATCACAAGAACAATGGGGAGTACAGTATAAGAAGATAGTTGAAGAGAGATGATATGCACATAAGTCTAGTGCTTATTATAACTGTTTGGTTTTATTATTTTATTATCAATCTCTTATTGTAATTAATTTATGAAGTAAATTTTACCACAACTACGTATGTATATGAAACAACTCTAGGGCTTGGCATTGTCTACAATCTCAGGCATCCACTAAGGGTCCTGGAAGGTACCTGGGGAAGACGACAGTAGAAATGAAGTATAGCATTCTAGTATATGATACAAGAAGGCAGAGAAAGGGAGCTGACAATTATTAACCAATGTACAACAAGTTGCACTTTATTTCATAATTAGAATGTAAAATAATTGTGTCTACTAATGCCACTTACTGTAATGAGCACTTCCTTTGGACGTTATGCTATACAGTTCCTTACACTGGTTGGGGAGGGTGAGTAGAAAAGCAGAGATTTTGATAGTATGCTCCCCACAGCACTAGTTATGGCATAATATTAATAGAGCTGATGAGAAAAGAACAAAAACAAACCTTTGTAAAGCGTGCTCAGCCCATAAAACAGCACAGGCTGGTATGGACTAGTAGTTTCTTGGGACAGTAGGTGTTATAGGGATAAAATACCTCTCCCCACCAAAAAAAGTCTGATGGAGGAGTGTCATCTGTCTATGTGTTACTTTCATTGGTTAATAAAGAA
>LOJH01052797.1:0-12290 GCA_001685095.1 Ellobius talpinus
AGGGAAGTATATATCTTAATTAAGGGAGCCATTTTAGGGTTGGGCAAGAGACTCTTCAGAAAAGAAAAAGAAATTGTTGGACCCTAGGAAAGCCTCAGCCCAGGACCCAAAATTAAGTTTAGTGTAGAATCTTGACTATAGAACGAATTTAACAAATAATTGGTTTTAATTACAGCAAAACTAATAATCAAAGAATTGTCTTTTGAATATTTCATCCCTTGCCTTCCCAACTAAAATTGGGAAATGACAACCAAAGTTCAAAGGAAAATTAGGTAAAACTATACACAAAGGTCCCATTCTTTTGAATATAGTTAGATGCAGGATATTTCATTTTAAATGGCTAGCAATGCTGACAGGAACAAAGAAGAGCTGTTGAATGGATTTGATGTGTTGACGTAAGAGTATCACAATAACCCATGACAGATTAATCTTGGTTTAAAATCTATCCATTGAAATTTGTGTTAACTTGAATTTCTAAATATCACAAGGACTTTGTGTTCTTAGATTTTATGTTTACTTCTTTAATAATTATAGTTTATGATATGAAAAATCCATGGGAAGAAGTTTAATGAAAAATCCATAGGACTATTAACCTACCATTAAATATATAAACTATATTAATAATGGTTGTTGCCTTCGCCTTTCGGTTCATAGGAAACTTACTGCTTTTAATATAAGTAAGATATTTTCTCTCTGCACTTTTTGAAGTGTGTGTGTGTGCTGTGTGTGTGGGGGTGTTCTGCATGCATGCATGTATGCATGTCTGTGCATCAAGTGTGTGCTACATCAATTCAAATTGTTTTAAAATTAACAAGAAATACATTTAACCTTAAAGCAAGTACATTTCCCCTTTCAATACTGTCTCATGGGCAACTGTTGCATATTAATGTCTACCATCAAAATGTATACAATATCTAGTCTTCAGTTTTAATGCCAGAATTTTTTTTTAAAGGAAAGGGAGAAGGGCTAGAGAGACAGCCTACTCTGGATGACCTTTTAATAAAATTAGGAATTTGAAATAAATTAACTTAATTCTGCATTTTTTTGAGTGAAGCACAATTGGTTTTTTTTTATTTTATTTTAATGCCAGAAATTTGAAACACAAGAGAGAAGTATCAAAATATAACCAACTAAATATTTTATGTGATTATTATTACTACAAACAAGACCTCACCAGCTCTTCAAGAGGAGAACATAATACGGCACATGCCTGGCATACCCGGCCTCATCAACTGGTTTGTGGAAAAAATAAAGCTCCTCATAAATCATGTTGTTTTTATCTTTGGATATTACTCTTAAACTATGCTTTTTCCTGGGTTGAATGATACCAACTTTCATACCCATGACCACTTTGCATCTTTCTAACAAAGAAGAGCTGTGGAATGTAACTATTCTATAATTTTTTTTGTTTTTCACTTTAAATCCCTCTTTAATTAATGAGACATTGAAATTGAAAAATATATGTTTATATGTCTTAGACTGAGATGATAAAGTATTCTTTTATTCTGTGAGTCAATAGACCATCTTCCAGAAGTCTTTTTCTCTCAAGTCTATTCTTCTCCAAGTCTGTACTCTTGGTCATAACTCCCAGAATACAGTAAGTCCTTTATGTGGGAGATCCTTGCTAAAATGACACAGATTCTTCAAGGTTTGCCTCATGGATAATTTCTTCTCAAAGGTCTTCTCACCAACTTCTACCAATGAGGAGAAATTTTACCATTTCTTTGGTCATTTGCCACCTTGTGAACACATTTTATGCAGCACTCACACATGACATTGTAGTAAGTGTTATGTCTGCCCTCAGGTATTAATTTTAATCTTATTAGAGATGAATATGTCTCTGGAGCTTTACTTAAAACTTGAAGCATAGCAGACACTCAGGTGTTTGTTCAAATAAAAAAATTAATCAGGGAAATATTAATGTTTGGAGATTAATATGGTTTCTCATTCACAAAATAAAATGGCTCAATCAAATTCAGAGGCAGAAATGTCTTCACTTACAATCTTTTTACCATTGAAAATTTTACTCCAAGTCTGATTCTATCTATAGAGGACTGAGCTTGCCCCCAAGTCCCACTTACCCAGAAGTAAAGGTCTAAGAAAGTGAATACTTGAAACAGATATGTGTAAGCTCTTATTTGATTTCATCTATTATCAATTTTAGAAGGCACTTTCTTATGTTTCTTTTATATCATTTCCTCATCCATAACATGCAATATAAAGGTGTAAGACTATAGTTGATTTTCATTATTCTTGGAATTATATAAAACAATAGCAAGCAAGGAACTGACACTGAATCACTGGTCCCTAGCCAAGTAGGGATTAGATTTCTTTGAGAATCTGGTCACAACATTTTCATGAATTGACCACACTAACATTGATTGTTGTGGATTCCTGATAAAAGACACCCAGTTTAATTCATATTGGTGATACATGGATATTGATGTATCTAACACATGGCCTGCCTCTGTAAAGCACACTGTATGCTCCTTGTTCTTCAGATCACTGGGGAGCCCTTTATCACACCATGCTGTGGCCATTTAAACAGTGAAATACTCTCACTGTGTGTGTGTGTGTCTGTGTGTGTGTAGAACACAGAACCATATAAACTATCCAAGGGGCACTTGTTCACAGTATGGGAGGTGAAACAAAGACTGTAGAGAGCATGTCCATTTTAGACCCCAGATGGAAGCATGTGCTTCAGGCGATCAAAATTGTGCACATCTCGAAACATGTCAATGATCAACCATAACACTATGTTGATTTGTAGATTACAGATCCATTTTATTAAGTAAATAAATTGACATAACATTTCAAGAGGTTATAAATAATTCAGATGGTCTCTGTCCTTTAGGATTGTTGTGACACTTAAAGTCAATCAGGCTAGATGCTAGATAGTGGGTATATCATACTGTTTTCATTGTTAGTATTTTAATTTGCAATACAAACTTGAAGAGTGAGGCTTGCTCTCAGGCTACAATGTCACTGGGGACAATATTATGATCAACGCTAGATTGTACACATGGATCTGAGATATTTAAGTACAGGATGTCCCAATTTTAGAAATTCTAGTCACATACAGTTCTGATCTCAGTAGTAAATAAAATATTCATGGGAGTATTAGGAATTGAGAAAAAACTTCAATAAGCAAGCTATGTACAGAAGCACTAACGAAGAAGCAGAGTGAGGGATCAAAGGCGCAGCAGTGGTGCGAACATTGAAAGTCTAGACCAAGCTAGTTAGAAAGATCTCCTGAGTAAATTGGGAGCATGGGGACCTTTGGGAGGGCTGAAGGGGATGGAAGAGGCAGGGAGGGGAGCATCAAAAGATGTAGAGCTCAACAAAAATCAATAAAGAAGAAAATGATAAAAAAAGAAATGGTCGACATGTTGGATAATGCAATTCCTGAGGGCAGGAGGGTGAAAGCAAAGAAGAGTTTGTGTTATTAGAGTTTCTATGGTAAAATCCAGTGCCGGTCAGTACCTAATCAGCAAGTCTCAACTGCCTAACACCATATGCCAATTAAAAGAACAGAACAGTAAAGACGGAGGGAAGAGGTTTGTACGATGCAGCTACATTGGGAAGACGAACAAACAAAAGCTGGTGGCCCCAAATCTATTTTAAGGGTCATTGATGTGAGGTTTATATTTACAGGCCAAGATATATACATAGTTAAGCAAAACTGGTCAAGCTGTGGTCTTGCTTACTAATCTCCCATCACTGTCTTGGCTCCAGAATGCCCCGCATAAATTGATAAATTGTCAGAGTTGTGTGAAGTATCTTTCTGGCAGACAGATTCCTTCTCTGGATTCACCAGACCTTCAGCCTTTGTCTGCCCCAGTATTGGATTCCTAAGAGAGTCTTAACTCTGGGATCTGTTGATCCAATAGTCCTATAGTCAAAGGCAAGGTTTAATTTCTATTTGTGTAGCTCGCCTCTGTCAGAAAAATTACATTTGCTCTCTACATTAGATTCTCTATCAACAAGATCCCTAAATATTACTGTTAATTTTAGAAAAAATAGTTTGCCACAATAGATAACATGGATTAATAAGGAAAACAAGAGTGTTGAGCTGACAGTTAATCTCATGGGGAGACAATGGAGACACACAGAAAGAAAAGGAATAAGGGGGTTTTAAGGACAATGAATCACAAAGCAGAAGAGCGAAATCTTGAATGAAAGAAAAATCTCATCAGAGTTTCTATTTGGTACATTTTTTCCCTCCAACAGGGTTTCTCTGTGTAGCCTTGGTAATCCTAGAACTTGATCTGTAGAACAGGCTGGCCTTAAAGTCATAGAGACCGTCTTGCCTCTGCCTACTGAGGATTGCATCACCACTGCCTAGTTTGACATTTTCTTGCTTACTTTTCTATTGTCATGACAAAATACCTTTACCAAGGCAACTTATAAAATAAAGAAGTTAATATGGGGAATCACAGTTCCCAGAGTTTAGAGTCCATGGCCATCACAGCAACAGACAGGAAGGCATGGTGCTGGAACAGCAGTTGAGAGCTTACTTCTTATCCACAAGTACTAGGCTGTCTGGGAATGGTGTGGGCCTTTGAAACCTCAAAGTCGAGCCCCAGGCCACACCTCCTCCAACACAGCCATGCCTTCTAGTCCTTCCCAATCAGTTTCACCAACTCAAATAAATGAACCCATGGGGATCATTCTTATTTAAACTACCATGAAGAAAGAAATTATTGAAAGTCTCTACATACCATGATCTAACAGCGACTCAAATATGCCAGGATCATCGAATTTCCTCACAGTCTTCAGGACCTAAACAACAAGGCTTGGTGACACTCGATATTTTCCAACCGATTTTTTCTCCTCTTTTGCTCATCCTAATATGCAATTTACAGCAATTTAATGAAATACCCAATTTTAAAGAAATATTCACTTTATTATCTTTATTACATGCTGATATTATCTTTAGCACAGTTCTTTCTCTAGTCTTTGACATGTCACTTGTGCTTAAGAAATTTACTTCTTAATTGTTGAGATTAAATAGGGGACTCTTACCTCAGGTTTTCAACGTCTTTATTAAATATAGATCATATTCTAAAGAAATGCATAATCTATTAATCAAAGAGATGTATGTAAAGGAGAGATTCTGATTTAAATGAAATCAGAGATCTTTCATTGTTATTAGGCCTTGGTTCTTACTAGATGACTCATAAAGGAGAGAGTTTTATTCAAGTATGGGTTTGAAGAAGTCTTGTTCATGCTTTAAAGAAATAGGAGGGACTGTTTGCCTCACAGAAAGCCTTTTTTCTTTTTGCAAAGTGGTAAGAACCTCAGCACTTTCTAAGAAACAATGAGTAGATGTTTGCTTGGAGTTCTTCAATCTCCTCTAAATTCTTTGAATTATTGGCCAGGATCTTCCTCTATCTTTTCTGTTGGAGTTCCTTTCTGATTCTTGTTCACATACTAACCTGGCGAGTGAATAGAAAATGAGCAAAGGGAGAAGCGAGTACCACTGGACATCTCCTGGGAACTTAGAGCACCATATGGAAAGAGTAGGTTATGCCAGATAACTACGCAAAACGGAGAAAGAGGAATTGGCAGGACAATTTCCTTTATTGATTTTTATCGAGCTCTACATTTTTTTCTGCTACCCTCTCTGACTCTCCCCTCCCCCTTCAACCCTTCCCCAAGGATCCCATACTCCCAATTTACTCAGATCTCATCTTTTTCTACTTCCCATGTAGATTAGATCTATGTAAGTTTCTCTTAGTGTCCTCATTGTTGTCTGAGTTCTCTGGGATTTGTGATTTGTAGGCTGGTTTTCTTTGCTTTACAGTAGTCTCCTTTCAAGTGGCCCTTTCTGCCTGGGTGCTGGGCCAGCTGGAAATGACAGGAAAGGAGGACAATTTTTATAATACATTTCAACGCTCAGTAAAGAAAGGCTATTCTGTCTTGGTAATGCATTACTTTTTTTTATAAGTTTACCTTATTTTTTCTGTAATTTTTATCTCTTCTGTTTCATGGACATGGAGAGCACTGATGAACAATCATATATGGGGGAGGATCTCTGAAGAGAATAAGTACATTATCTCATTAAGGGTGATAATTATTTCATCCATTGCCTTCCCTTATCTTTCGATGAATCCTCTTCTGAAGGAGTGGTCTCCTGGTGACTAGTAACATTAGTCACATTGTCAAGGGACAAGACAACAGAATGTTCTAGTCAATCAGAATGTCAAATCCCTAACCGAGATCTGAGGTTGATTGTATATATTTGAACAGAAAGAAGTAGCTTAATCTTAAGGAGCCTCAATTGGGCCCTGGAACTTCTACCTTCTTATATGATAATTTCAATCTTAAGGGGATGCTGTGGTGCTTTCCTTTCTGGTATTATGACACAAACCCATAGGCGAAAAGGCCAGAGGTGACCATGAGAGAAGGATCTATCCTGTATGGCCTGCAAGTCTAACTCCTGTCCCTGCTGGCTGGGAGGAAGGAACAAACTCCTAAAGGCAAAGGGTACAATAGTTAGGTGGGAGAGGAAAGACAGCAGAGGAATGTGAACCTATACATTGCAATCTATCTGCTAGTTAATGCCAGGAAATTACTGAAATTATTATATTAATTTATATTAATTTTATAAATAAATGGAGTTCATTGTGAATTTTTATACATGCATACAACATATAACATTTACCTTCTCATTTACATTTCTTTTCTCCTCTTTCTCTTGTCCCTTCTTTTCCCCAAATAGCCCTGTTTTAGTTTTATCTTTAAAAAAAGAAACCTATTCTTGATTTCCTATGTGAGAGAAAATGTGAATTCTGTCTTTCCAAATGTAGCTTATTTTGCTTAGTATAATGATGCATGATGTAATTCATTTTTAAAATTACCTATGTAAGGTGTGTGTGTGTGTGTGTGTGTGTGTGTATTATATAGGATATGTGTGGAGGTCAGTGGAAATTTGTAGGAATTGGTTCTCTCAGCCTGTAGATCCTATGTATCACACTTGGTCTTTCATGTGTTAGTGGCAAGCGTATTTACTCTCTGAACTGTCTTGTCATCTCAATTTCTTTGTCTTTTGTGTCTAAATAATAATTTAGGTTGATTTTTGTAAAGTACAATAAAACATCATAATTTTATTCTTTCAGAATCTCCCATTTTTTTCCTAAAATTTAAGATAATATTGAAATTTGTGTGTTTTTCACTTACTATCAAGGTTTGGTTTTCTGCTTTTTAAATTATTATTGGATGCTGTGCTTATTTGGTAGGGCTAACAGAACAAATATTCCACAAATGTATCTCAGATTTGGAGGAAGGAGTTCACCACAGATTTGGTTTGTAAATGTCAGCCTTAGATCAGCATCTTTTAATGCTCCTTATTTTTTCTATGCACATGTATCTTGGTATCTCTGTGTTTGTACTGTTTTTATAAGGATACCAGAGACCTACAGTAACCATGCTATTTTTCTTTAATCCTGAGTCCCTCATTGATTGAAATATTTCTAGATAATCTCACATATGATCATCAAGTATTAGGACTTCAACATATAAATCAGAAGGAAAAGGTACAATTCACCCCAGAGCAGGAAACCATGAAAACCTCTAAACATGGCTTTAGTGAGAACTCTGTGCCAGGCAGCTTGTCCTGTGACAAGTTGTACAGTGGCTAGTAGAAAACCAGATGTATGTTTTCTTACAATGCTGGTCCTCAAGCATCTTGGCTATGTCTGTCCAAAATTGAGGGACCATTCTTAACTCTGCTCTTCTTGGGATTTAGGAAGAGAATGGGGATATTTGATAAAGTATGTCAAATGGTCCTTCAGGTTTGTTAAGCTTGCAGGCATTGGATGATAGATCTGAAGCAGAAATTCAGCTCAGTGAGAGAAAGCAAGATGTCATCTTTTTAAAGTTTTTTTTTTAAAGGAAGTCTTGGTTCAAGAGAAATTAGGCCTAGTGAAGGTGTGACATAAGCTACATGCTAGAGAGGGTGAATGCAGTATACATGACTTATTCCATGTGACAGGGCCCATTCTTTCTATGGGTAGGAAAATGGGGCTTACTTAACAGTGACTCACAGTATTAGGCAGTAGTCAGGCTGTGTTTAACCCTTCAGTGGCTACAAACTTGGGTGTTTTCTTTCCTTGCTTGCAGCCTTCATTGTTTAGGTTCTGATTAACTCAGGAACATGAGTTCTCTAACATTTTCAATTTTTATTGTTTATAAAAAATAAAGACATGAGATCAGAAGTTAGAGATATCAAAATCTCTGGTAGCTTCCTGTTAAATTGGAGCCCTGTGATATTGGGATATCTCCTCACTCAGTGGTGAGTAGTCAAAGGTTGCTGTTGAGTCATAGTCTGTTTAGTGAATTCAAGGATACATTTATAGACAAGAAGGGACCATTGTTAAGTAGTAGAGTTGACAATGGAAAAGACATTGCTAGAGAAAGGAGTATCCACAAGACCCAGGGTTTTGCTTTTATTGGCTTTTGATATTTGTTGGACTTTTCCTGATTTGTTTAAATGAGTTTAAAAGAGCTAGACTCTTTGTAAGATAGATTCAAGACTGTTGAAAAAAAATGGTAGACAGGATTAAAAGTTAACCTTGGTCGTACAGGTAGGACCTTTAGACTCCCCACCAAGGAAATAGATCTGCAGAGATTGGCAGACAAATGCCACCTTTGCCGTGTACACAGAGCAGAGACATGGTTAAATATGTGGACAGCAGTGTAATCCAGAGAAATAAATTTCGACATGGAGCCAGTTTGTGACTAGTGCAAATTTTAGGTACTAGATCTACTCCTACTATGATTATAATTTTGTGTGGCTCCTATCCCTCCCCACCTAGTGGCAGAGGGCTGGAAAACCTCATCTGGGGTGTTTACCTCCAAGACTGTAAAAAGTCTACGCCCTGACTGCTTGCAGCTGTGTGTAACCCCAGCCTTGAGTGGAGGCACAAAGCTAGCAGCAGTGGTAAGACCTCAAAGATGTTACACCCCTGTTTTGTAATACATATGAACATTATGTCAGATTCAGTGTAAAAAGAGAAAGCTCAGAACTGGATCATGATGGAGAATGGATTTGGTTTGATCCCGGGATTTCTTCCCTAATGGCTGAGTCACTTATTTCTCTTTTCTGAAGGCTGCCATCCTGCCTGCTTAGCCTCCATTATAGCAAATCCTAGGAATGAGTAAGTTTGTAAACAGTAGCCTCTTTAAACAGCTGTAATGTGAGACAGAGCAGAAAAGTCAAAAAGATGTTTTCGGGAGGAATATTTATGATAACAGAAGACAAAGATAAGGTGAGCCCTGGCATAGTAGAGAATTAATCTTTCTAAAAGAGTAAGCAAACTGGTATGCATAAATCTAGTAAAAGAAGGATGCACGGAGAAAACCTGTGACCCAGAACAGAGTCTTCTCAGAACATCCTGACCAGTTTTCACTTCTGCTGTTCATGGCATGTTGTCTGAAGAGGCATTTCCGGTCTTTTAATGGTTCACAGAAGTATGTTGTCTGAGCCAAGATGCTCAACTCATTTTTTAAAGGTATTTTTATTTGTTGTTTAGCAATTTTCATACAATGTGTTTTGATCATATTCATCTCTCGTCCCCCAACTCTTCTAAGATCCCTACTTCCTTCCTTACCCATCCAACTTTGTATCCTTTTCCTTTTTTAACCCATCAAGAAGGGTGGTGCCCATTAAATGTGGCTTCCTTTTGGAGTGAGTGTTGATTTACCAGGGGTTATACCCTTCGAGAAAATACACCCTTTTCCCAGCAGCTAACGGGGAAATTGGCAATAACAGCTTCATTACAGGTGGGAATTCATACGCAAAGCCTCATCTTCATGCTAGGCTTTTGGCTGGATTGAGCATGCACAGCTCTTGTGCATGCTGTTACAACTGCTGTGAGTCCATGTGTGCAGCTGCCCTATGATGTCGAGAGCATAGTGTGTCATTTACTATCTCAGACTCTTACAGTCTCTCTGCCTCCTTCCCGCACTGATTCCTGAGCTTTGGGAGAAAACAGTGCAGTATCGGTATTACATTTAGAGGTGAGCATTCTGCAGTCAACTTATTCTTGGCTGCTGGGCTCTTTTGGCACAGGATGGCACAAGAATGTCAAGTCATATATATGACTTACACTATGTTTACAGGTATCATTTTTTTCTCTAGGTAGAGGAGTGATGTAACTGGAGGTTTCTCTCCTGCCTGCCACTTCCCAATATCCACTCTGAGGCTTAATATTAATTACAAATTGTTTGGTAAATGGCTTAGGCTTATTACTAACAAGCTTTTAAATCTTAAATTAACCCATTTCTATTAATCTACATATTGCCAGGTGCCCTGTGGCTTACCAGTAATGTTCTGGCATCTTACACCTTTGGTGACTGCTGGCATCTCCCTGACTCTGCCATTCTTCTCCCTGTAACTTTATTTGAATTTCCTGCCTGGCTCTATTCTGCCTAACTATTGGCCAAATAACTTTCTTTATTAGCCAATGATATTCACAGCATATAGAGAGACATCCCACATCAGAGTGGAGTTTGCTTAATGTGTGACCCCCATTGTTTGAATGTAGTTATGCTTCCCTAAATCCCTAGCGCAACAGGGATTGAAATGTGTTCTTACCCTCCTTGCAGCTCTCTCTACATATTTTCTGGTTACCTGGATGGTTTATATAATCTAAGTATCCTTACTTAAGAAAGAGTGCTTTCATGTCTTTATTTTGTAATTATTTTGTCTACACTGACTATTGACAGTTTATCATATTGGCTGTTCTGCCATGCTGCCAACAGATGAATAATCAATATACTATAATTAGCCATGTAAGTGTCACTCACTTCCTTACTTTACATCTTTAAATGAAGACTGGGAAAGCAGTACAAAGCATATGCCTTAAAGCCCTAATAATTCAATATCCCCTTCTTTCGCTGCATTTTATCCCATCTGCAGCATCTCAAAAGTCGGCTTATTATGCTAACTCTTACCAGAGCCTTTGGTCCCAAACTTATCCCAAAGAGACTTGTAGCATCATCTAAACTCTGCTGTTTGAAGCTATTAAGAACCTCTACAGGGTAAGTTGTCTTGCTTCATAGCAGAGAAAAAAACATAGTGAATCACAGCCAGTGTATCCCAGAGCAACACCCTTCTGCTGGTTACAAAATGAGTCAGAGTTTCCGTGAGGATGCAACTAAAAGAAGGCTTGTTGTTTTCATCTAAACCAGCACATATTGGGAGAAGGATGGCAACAGTCTGCTCTCCAAGTATTCCAGGTCTGAGAATTTGATGTGGCCCAGCAGGGACAGCCAAGCTTGATATTGGAGACCTATGCCCACAACTATCAGGTCAGGTCATCCTGGAAGCTATAGACCCTGGCGCTAAGGTACTCCACACCCTCAGATCAGCTCAGACTTTTTCATGTGCTTAATTTCTTTCCCTGAATCATATGGTCCATATGTATTCAGCCCTAACACCTACTATAGGATGATTTGGATGATAGTCTCTGGTCTTTCTGACTCCTTGCTAGCTTCTAATTGCCCAAAGCCAGTAGATATCCTGCTTGAATTCTGCATAAAACTCTAATGCACATTACGATTTATTCAGTCCAGTCAATTCTAAATTATTTAGGTTACTTGCCTGCTACAAAATGAACATACGTAGTTCAGGCCACACTTGAGGGGTTGTTCATTTAAAAACAAATAATGAAAGAACACTCAAATTGATCCATAACATATTGTTGCCTGAAATCAATTCCTTTTCTACATAATTTCCACAACAGGGGATCAAGAAGTAGTGTAACACATCACAAGGAATCAACAGAGCATGCATTAATCTATATTGTAGCTGTGTTCCTAGCTGCAATGCATGTGCTCAACCATGTGAGCAGCCAAGTTTGGAAAAAAATGAATTCTATTGTACTGTATCTTCTGTTGCCTTCGGGTGTTTGCCTAGCTGAAGAACAGTCTGTGTGTCTTGGAATTAATTTCACCCGTGGATCAGCTTCCAAATGTGTCTTATTCTATCACCTGTCACTCTTGCCTCTCGTCCTTCCTTACCTATCTCATTTACTATTCTTCCTAGTAGACTTATCTCCAGTGATTAACCTTGACTTTACCTATTCAACTCTATTCTTGATATTCATATTCTTTATCCCAAAGGGCTCCTGTTTTCAACTATGACTAATTATTCATATTACTTTTGTCTCTTGAGATTTAGACTTAAGTCAAAGTGTCTCCTGGGCCTCTTCACCTGGCTGCATTGTAGAATCTTAATGTTCAACCAGATCAAAATTAAGCTCACTTTCTCTCTCTCTCTCTCT
>LOJH01052798.1:2241-12290 GCA_001685095.1 Ellobius talpinus
TGCTGCTGCTGCTGCTGCTGCTGCTGCTGCTGCTGCTGCTGCTGCTGTTGCTGGTGGTGGTGGTACCCATTGCCTCCCATTGCCTGTCAATAACAGGCAACCTTAACTCACTGTTACTGGTGGTCTCTGTATAGAAAGCATCTTCCCAAGTTCTTGACATCTTGTGAAAAGAATTGAAGAAGTACACACATAGTAAAGCAACAAGAGATTTTGTTCAAAAATACAGTTCAGTAAACTAAAGAAGGTGTGGGCTCTGGCTGAAATTTTCTCAAAAAGCCCCTCATTACTGCCCTGGTCTTCTATTTGAGGGTCCAGGAGGAGAACTGGTTACGTGGGTCAGGGTATAGTTGACTTTGGTTTTGATTAACAGGTTTGGGTTATGTAAGCCTTAGTTTGCGGTTCATATCCTTTCCCATGATGAATCAGTGTTTAATCATCTATATATCCAATCATACATAAGCATATGATGGAAAATAGGGGCTCTTCCCTAAAAGCTTATTTTGGGGACACCGATTGCCTTTTTGTGCATATACTCCCAACCAGTCTAGGTTAGATTAGCCCACTGCCCCTATTTCCAAGATGTGCTGGAGGATATGTTTGACCCCAAAGGAGTTACTAAGGGTTGCTAGGGAACTATATGTCAGAGGGACTCACTTGCTTTGTTTGGAGGAAGTGTGTATGCTACCTGATGCAGCCAGGAATTCCGGGCTGCTAGGTGCATTGCTGTGAAAGAGAGGTGTGTATGACTCTCGCCAAGCAAGGTGCCAGGCTGCCAAACTAGCCATATTCTCAGCTCCCTTACCCTAAAACATAATCTTGGAGCCTGGGGCAGACAGAAGAGTCTTGAGACAGAGAGAATCTCTCTGAGCCTTTGGTTTGGGGAGCAGCTGAGAACTGACAATTCTGGTTGACTTACTATAGTTGAGAGGGGGTAGGCCAGCAGAAGAATCTAAAGTAAAGTACAGGCCTTCATCCTCTGGTGACTCAATGCTGAGCTCACAGATACATTTCCATGGATCTCAGCTGTGGGCACTCACAGTCTTATATCAATACATTCCTCCCAGCCCAAGCATGTAAGCAGCATTGAGTGTGTACCGGTCATTGCTAAAGTATGCTATAAACACCTCAGGCCATTTTACCTGAATGATGACCCTACAAGGAGGTGCTATTCCTAAGTTATTATTTGGGAGAAGTTGTAGAGGTTAAATAATGTGCATCACTGTGTATATGGCTGAGCCATCGATTGTCCCACACAGTGGAGATGGAGTCACCCCCAGGTACGCAGGCATATAACATACTGCCCTTAGGGTGGAAGAGTCTGCCGTGGAAACAGAAGCAGTTCCCGTTTGTGGGTGCTCTCTTCCGGCAGTGCATGCAGGGGTGAAGGAGGCCAGAAGAGGAGCCCTAAGACCAAGCTCATTCCTGAAACAATTGGTACCAATTGGGGGAGAGAGAATATATGGACAGAGTTCAGCAAAGGAGAGAAATATAGAAGGTGGGACCTCTGTAGATGCCCCGGGATTAGAATTCTAAACCCCTGCTGTGTGGGGACCATCAGAACCCAGTGAGCTGGTCTTCAACAAAACAGGCTTTTGTCAAAACCTGGTAATTGCTCTGGTGGCTTATCCCCATTGAGTGTGATGAAGTGCAGCTGAATGTACTTTCCATTGGTATTGACTCTTAAAAATAATTCTTCTGCTGCTGCAATGACATAAAAGCCAGTTCTGTCTGGAAGAAAAATAGAACCATCAGTGCTTTGAGTTTTCTTAGGTAAGGACTGGTTTTTATCATTCTTCCCACTCCCACTAGAGCTACCGAAGAAGGAAGTTTGTAAGTCAGCAGGAACGTTATATGTCAAAGGGATATTCAGGGATGGAGTCTGGAAAATCAGGCAAGTAGAGGCCTTTCTGCCAGCCTAGTCCTCCCTCCATGATTCAAGCTAATAAATTCTGAAAGCTTTGTGCACTGGGAAATGGAGGCTCACAAGCTCTAGGTCATTTACTCGGCAGTCATAGGTGGTGCCGACGTCAATACTACAATGCCCAATTCAGTCAGCTCTTGGTAGACCTACGGTGGGTGATACAGGACACACCTCTAAAACTTCCCAGTACCACACCTGATACTCCAGAGAGCTCAACCCCAGAAACAGATGCTGGGCAGCAGAGAGTGACTTAGTCCTTGTCTTTCTGTCTGGTTTTCTCCCTGCCAGTGGCCTGGGACCACATTGTCCTATAATCAGTCTGCTTGGGGATATGTTGATGCAGAGAAGGCACCATTCCTCAAGTGGAAGCATACAAGTATTTAATCACATGAATGCAAGTGACAAAGAGCCTAACAGCAAAGAAGGAAGCGAAGCAAGGCATTCATTCACAGCAGTAGTGAGACACATGATCACAATGGGAAACTCGACAAAAGGTTGAGCTCACTCTTTTTTTGTGATTTTTGACATTGTTATATAATGAAGCTAGGCTCTTTCAATGTTAATTCTAAAGACTGTCTTGTTCAACCGCCACATGTGTGAATGCCTGAAGGACAGTTCTAGGGACTGAAGAGCAATTCAGAGATGCAGCTTTCAGATCCTGTCTACGTAGCTCTTCTTCCACTTCCTCATTAGTTTTAAGTAGGCTGTGCCTGGGTTTTCAATGGTGTGTTTGGTCTCATTCATTTTCTTTATGCCAGGTGTTAAGCCTCAGACAAATTAGAGTCAGACTAATAGTCATAAGATGGGAGCTTATTTGTCTACCAGTTGTTATCCTTTACCACAAGCTTAAATCAAGACCCAGTTCATAGATCTACTCATCTTTCTGCCTACACACACATGCTTTATCTTGGTCTGCCTGGCAAGCATAAAGCCGTCTGCAGCATTTCTTAGGTCTACTCTGATTGTTAGCTTTTGTCTGGAGCACTGTGGTGAGACTGCTCGATCTGAAATGAACTCCATAGTGGACAACATCGTGATCCATTAGTAATGTCTGCTCTCGGAACAAGCAGAGAGGACTAGGACAACTGAGGCCCCAGTTTGTCACTTTTTATTAGAGATGAAGGTCAGGAGACTGGCTCTACCTGGGAATCCAAGGTGGAGAATAAATCATGGTTTTCCAAGGGTATCAGGTCTGAGTGTCCCTCTCTTCAACTCACTGGTACCTGTGTGACCATCCATCACCCACGCGCAGCCTCAGATCTTCTTTAAGAAGGCTGAAGAAAATGCAGCAGAAGAGTCAAGAATAGATACAAGGGACTTTGTGGCCTGCTCAGCTGCCTAATGCCACTCTGTACAGTGCGTCTGATGTAGAACACTTTGTCCCAGTCTACAAAGCTCTGTCCATAAACCACAATTCCTTTGTCTGATGAAAATCTGGATTTGGGGACAACATGAAAGTCTGGAACTGAAGGAGCGCTGGAGAGAAAGAAAAGTGTAACCGTATAGAGCTGAAAGAGATTCAGGCCAAAGCAGTAATGAAAGATGATGAAAGCAGATAACTGTGTCCTTCACCAGACAGAACACCCCTACCTGCTAGGGAAAGGGTGTCGAAAAGGGCCTTGTTGGGATTTTAGACACAAGCATGGGGTTTGACAGTGCTCCAGGCCAGGAAACTTCTGAAAGTATAGTGGCGAGACTGCCTTGGGTTCTAGTTTTCTCTGTGGAAGGACTTCAATCCCTTCCTGGGCCCTCAGCTTCTCACTGCTGTGAGTTTTGGGAGTGTCACACTTGAGGGGTGACTCTGAAATTCTTAGACAGAAAAGACGACCTAGAGGACACGCTAAAGTCTGCATATGGAGGAGGTATTGCCAGCCTGGACTCTGACTGCGGCTGTGAAATGGAATTATTCCCACGCTGACATCTATTAGACCCTGTCACAGAGCTTTATTTGTCATGGGAACATTGATGCAGAATGGACTGGATGCAGAAGCAGAAGAAATGACATTTAATGCCCAGCTCTGAGTGTTGCGGTGAGAACACTCACTGGCTATGACCCGGTGACTTACTGTCTAGAAAGAGTGATCTCCTAAGGACACAGGTAAGTTAGAGGAAGGCTCTTTAACCAAAAACTGGGCCAAAATCATGTTGGTAAAGATCCCAGTTATGTGTATGTTGGGTTCCTTTTATGCATCAGTCGTTGGGTGGTGCCTACAAACTGGTCTGTCCTGGAGAAGGAAGTGGACAGAGACAGAAGGAGATGTGCATTTCACCATGTTGTGAGCACTATGACATTCCCAATCAACAAGCAGGACTTCGTCCTGTCAACCTTGTGAGGCACTTTAGGATACATTAGAGAATGGGGTGCTCTTGGAAAGACCCCGCCCATAGGCATACAGCTCTGCAAATAAAAGTGCCATGATAGTTAGCAGAAATATCCATAATCCAGACCTGGTGTGAGTGGACACAGGTGCCCTCGTGCCGGCTGCAGCCTCCACAACTACGCATGGTGGTAGTGGGCCTGGAAGCACATGATGGTGTCCTGGGTGTGAGATGTGTGGATGAGGTAGCCACTTGGACTCTCAGAGTCTTGTTCTACAGGTGCAGAAAAGAAATCATGGTGTGCACCTAACTGAGTTGCTATAAGCAGAGGCAGAATGAGATAGCATGTGCAGAGTCATTCTGACCCTGGGCTGTGCCATGTGGATGTCAGATGTTGCTCAGTAGTTATTGGTCATTGGTTAGGTGCTCAGAGAGATCTGGTTAAACTTCTATAGTGTTTCTTCTCTTCTACTTGTTCCTCTCTGTCTCTTTCTGTGTCTCTCTCTATCTCTCTATATCCCCCTTACTTTGCCTCTCTTTATGTCTCTGCCTTGCTGTGTCTTTGTCTGTCTTACACTGTCTCTCTGTGTCTCTGTCACCCTGTCTTATTGTTCTCTCTGTGTTTGTCTTTTTACTTTCTCTCTCTCTCTCTCTCTCTCTCACACACACACACACACGGCTTCCACCATCAGGCCTGTTTGCTCTTGTGCCAAGAGACACCTCACTTTTAGGTTTCCAGTCAAGAAGTAGGATTTTCATGGAAACAGCTTGGAGCTTACTCATGTCCTTTTAACCATACCTTTCTTAGTTTCCACAGAAAGGATAAAAAAAAAGAGGACATAGAAAATAAACAGTCAGAAAGTGTTTGTCCCCAATCACTTTATTGGAAAGCATTATTGGGCCAAATGAACCGAGCTGAACATTTGCATTAATTAAATTGACCATAAACCCAGTTTAATGTTTCATTTCACCTTTCTCTTGGCACTATGGTGCCTGAGCATTTGGGGGTTTAGATACATACCCGCTGGCAGAGATGGCAAGGGATCCTTAACAATCAATGTTTGTAATCAAAGAAGATTAAACTTGGTATTAATTAACTGAAATATAATGGTTAACACTGATTCAGGGCAGACTGGGCCAAGCCCGTGGTGTGGTGACAGACCTGGAGGAAATTAAGCAGTGGCCCTTTCTGGGAGGAAAGGTTTCATTATTGCTGACTCAAATTCTGAGTGCATAAACCCAATTTTCAAACCAATGGAGAATCACCCCAAGCATTATCAGAAATTGGGACTGTAGTCTTTGTTGTTTTGTTTTGTTTTAGTTTTCTGTGTGTGTGTGTGTGTGTGTGTGTTGCATACATGTGACTGCAAGCACATGCATACCAGGATGTGTGTATGTGCTGAGGTCAGAGGAAAACCTTGAGTGTCATCCCTCACTGTCCACCTTGTTTAAGACAAAACTCTCTTGTTTATAGCTGCATAAACCAGGAAAGCTTCCAGGGGTTTCCATCTCATTTGTTTCTTATTTTGCTGTAGGAGAACTGGGATTATAGGAAAGCACCATACTGCACCTAGTATTACATGGGCTCTGGGATTCCTAATGCAAGTCTTCATGTTTGGATAGCCAGCACTTTCCAGGCCAGGTCTCTATTGTCTTCAGAGTTTGGTGTATTGTTAAGAGAGAACACTTGCTCCTGGATTCAGACCCCAGCTCCATCTCCCACTGTCTATGTGATCCTCATGAAGCTGCAGCACCTCTAGGACTGTCAGCATCCTTGTCTGCAATGTGGTCATGATTGCACATAACTAGAGTTTTATGAAGACCTGTTGAGTCTCAAAGCTGTCGAGCTGGAAAAAAGAAAACTAACAGGGAGGACTCACAGGAAGATCACTTGATCCATTACTTGCAGGAGCACATGACAGCTTCTTGACCAACATGTGTCATCAAGTTCACTTTCATGGATGAACATGTCAAGAGAATTAGAAAAATACAGACTAGTACTCACAAGCATCCTGGCGAATAAAGATTCAATGGGCACCATTCCCAAAGGGCTTCTCATTCAAGAACTCATTTGTTCACTTGCCTTCCACAGAAGCTGTGGCTATAGGTGTGGATATAGACACCAAGGTGCCAAAGAACATGTCAGAGCCCCAATGTGCTTTGCACCAGTTTCTGGGCTTCACCCATAAGATGCCCTGGACCTAGTAGCCCTGGGAGGGATGAGGCTAAGTGGAGAGTATTTATGATCTAAGGTAGTAGCCATCTTTGTAACAAAATGAGAGCAAGTCATTAGTGCCTGAAATGTGTCTATGAGGGCAGATCCCATGAGCTGGAAACAGACTCAGAAGAGTACATAGTACCCAAGGTTGAGCCTAATGTCTCTATAGGAATGATTCATACACTGTGCCAATAAAGAACACATACTTCCTCACGTTAGGCCTGTGTGATCATAAAGAATGTGGAAAGGGGGTGCCAGGGTGGATACAAATAGATCCACAGGATGATTCTTTAGAGAGGCAAATTGAATTTCTAGTCCAGGATGGAGTGAATCAGGGGACATTCAGCATTTCCAAGTGATATCATGGCAGCCACCAGATAGCCTGAGCTTCCCTCTTCTTTTAAAAGGGCATGAGTTGCCTCTGGTTGCTGAGAACAGAGTTATAGAGCCTGTGGTCCATACCCCTGGACAGGTGGTGATACTCCATGGTCTGTCCCCAGCATCACCCTGCTCAGCAGACTGAAAATAGTTTTGCTATGACCTCTTATCCTTGTCCAGAGAGAATTTGGGACCATTGAATAATCTGTCAAGAAAGTAATAATTTAAGAGGAATTACTCCCTCGTATTGTCCCTCAAGCTGGACCATTCTTTGCAACATCTCTGGGGATATCCTCCTCCTGGGGAGCAGAATGATTACTTTATGCTAGCTCACCAAATAGCTGATTTCTCAGTGCATCATTGCCCCCAATCACATCCATTTAGGGACACACATTCCATGATCCTTTTCCCAAATCTCTCAGAGGTCACCTCTGTTCACCAAGGTCCCAGATATAATCATAGTTTGGGGGCTTAGGGAGTCCAAGATTAAAAGAAAAACCATTTTGTCTCTGAAGGTTCTTCCTCATAGTTGGGGCTTCCTTTTTGTCCTCACATGGTAGAAGAGGAAAATGAACCAACAAGTATCCTCAGTATACTTTAGGAAGGGCTCTAACATAGTTCATGAGGCTCCACCCCTAAGGTATCACTTCTAATACTATCCCCTTTGTAATTTAATTTCCATATACTGGTTTTGGGTGATTTAAAACAATCCTTAACATGTGGAGTTACCTGCTAGGGTCTTACTTTTTTTTTTAAAAAAAAAAGAGAGGAAAGCTATGAAATTCAAGCTGTGTCTATATAATACAGACATTCAAATGTACAAAGGTTCTAAACTGAGGACAAAAAAGTTTACTTAAATCAATGAGTGCAGCTTGCAGTAATATGTACATAGAAGCCAATTCTACATTCTTTAAGCTTCTTTTCTTTAGTCACCAAAATAGAAGTATTTAGAGCAGCTACCAGGTCTACTTCACAACAAGAAGGCCATCAAATTCCTGTAAGTCTAGAATCTACCAGATGGCCAGGATGCAGGTGGAGAAGCTTAAGCTGGAAAAGGACAATCGTTACTGCTCTTATGGGTCATATCTAGAGTCCTAAAGGGCTGTGGAGTGTCATTAGGAGGCTAATGTAAATGGTTTTGAAAAAAGATAGATCTAGATCCGAATCCCAGTTCCGTGGAACTGGCTGTGTAACCTAGAGCAAGCCACCTAGTTCCTAAAGCCTTGGCTTCTTCCTTTATTATACAAAACATAGGGTAATAACATCTTTAATCTTTACAAACCAGAAGGCCATCATTAATAACCTGGTAGGGCAGTATGAACTATATTCCATATGGAAAGGGGCATGTGTGTAATACAATTCCTATTGTGTAATGAGTCTTTCTCTGTCCTGCCAGCAAGCTCCCAAAAAATGATATGGAGACTTATTAATTAAGAAAGCTTGACCTATAGCTTAGGTTTGTTCCTATCTCTTATAACTTAAATTAACCCATTTGTATTAATCTATGTTTTATCACATGGTGTTAGTTCTCTTCCATCTTGCTCCTGTTTCCTCTCCCTGTCCCCTGGCATCTCTTGTGCACCTAGATTCTTCTCCTCTTCTTTTATCTCCCTGGATAGCCAGCCTGTACCTCCTGCCTAACTATTGAACATTCAGCTTTTTATTGTACCAATCACAGCAATAAACCTTCACACAGTATACAAAAATCCTACAACATTAATGAGTAAAATTATAATGATTAAAATGACTGCTTAAAACTTCATCGTCCAATGTTTTGTACTTCATTGTTTTGACTACAGGATGGAAATAGAGTGAATTGTTTGAGGAAAGCTGGGACTGGAGATATTTCTTTTAGTCTCTGTTCCATTTTGAAAGACTTGAAGGAGATAACCCTTCCATATCCTGACTTGGTGTCTTTAGATTCCAGAGCCATCCTATACCCTCCTCCACTCATTCCATGGTCACTGACAATGTGCTTAGATGCAGACAAGGAGGCACCCAAGATCAGGGAAGCATATTTATGTGCTGGAAGGACCTTCCTGAAGAATAACTTTACCCTTGAAAGCAGATCCACCATCTGACAATTCTTGTGGGCTGGGAAATATTCTCATTTTCATTTTTGGATGATATTGATCATCCTTCATGCCTCAGTGTTAAGAATATTTTCTATCAGAGCCTCTCTGCTGGTGCAAAGGAATCCAATCAGACCAGATTAAACCAAATTAAATGCCCAAGTTTAATAGACAGTGGAATCCCAGGTGTCTGGAAGCGTGGCAGGGGAAAGACAGAGGGAATGCACATGCAAACCCAAAACCATGTGTTCCTTGTTCCAGTGCAACCCTAAATACCCTGTGGGAGTGGTCCTGACCCTCCCCAGGGAGGGATCAGTGCTTAGCAGGCTGGGAGTTGGAGTCCAAGTGCTTAGCAGGCTGGGGTGACACTGCCAACTCAATATTACATTCCAGACTCTTTGGATATAGGGGTGTGACAAGGAGCTGAGGCGATATTTATGACCAATATTTTAGGCTCTCTTTGGATAAAGAGGTGTTAGCTCAAGTCTGACTACTTCCTGCAGACATGGGGTGACATGGGAGACAGGAGAGTTGGCGCACTCACATTCAGTGAGAGGTGTGGCTGGGGCAGCATCTGGTTTGCTGTCATCCTGGAGTTCTCAGGCAGCTGCTTTTTGAGGGAAAAGAGAAGGCAGATGGCTAGAAGAAAAAAATATTGTTATTACTGGTCCTATGCATTAACTCTCAGAAGGAATGGAACACGGAAGTGCCCTGGTTGGACAGATGAGGCTCAGGTATATTAGATACAACCAGATTTTAGTTGGTAGGTGTCCTCCATCTAGGAGAGTTGGTACCAATGGTGATGTCCCAGGAACTGGTGCAGGTCTTATGGCATTGTCTGGGGGAGCGCTTTGTAGGTTGGTTTTGGCCCAGGCAGCAGGAGTGACCTGTAAAATATGCTTGAACCTGGCGAACCTGGCTGGGGTTAGCAAAAGACTCTGGAGACTGTTAGTTTTGTTTTTGGGTTTTTTTTTCCAGACCTGATTTTGATTCAGCAGTGGAACTTTTCCAAGAACCTGTAAGAGAACTGGAACAGATTTATGTCTTGGTGTCATAGCAAAAGGCTATTGCTTTGGATAAGATAATGAAAGTAATTGGGAACCCTGGATTTTTAAGATACACCTGAAACCTGTTAGGCACA
>LOJH01052799.1:0-12290 GCA_001685095.1 Ellobius talpinus
AGGAAGGAAGGAAGGAAGGAAGGAAGGAAGGAAGGAAGGAAGGGAGGGAGAAAGTTCAGACCCACTCTCCTGGAGTTGCAAAGGCTTCAGGAATTTGCATTAATCTACTCTGTGCCTTGGCTCCTTAATCTGCCTTCCTGGAAGACAGCAGTACTAATATCAGAGTTCTTCTGAATATTTGATACTCAGAACAGTCCTGCTTTGTGTTGTACTGTGGTCAGTGATTCCTATTTCAAAATGATATTTAATTTCATGAAAATTTACCACATACACAATTTGAACTGAAGTTTTCATAAACACAGGTATTCAAACACTGCTCATAGGACACACATTACCACATATACCTAAATTTTACGTATGAAATACATATAAACTTGAGTACTTCAACCAGTAAGCGGCAGTGACTTCATATTTTGTATGAATCTCTGGATTTTCTTATTCGATATTATTTTTTTAAATACCTATATTATAATGAACTAACAAATGAAAACATCACATAGCTAGGTCAAGGTAGCCACTCAAACACATTCTTGCCTGTTCCAAACTCTATGTTCCTCAGTGACCTTCCACATAGTTAGAAAGGCCATTCTGAAGCCATGGAACTTCACTTAAGGTTTTATACTCTCATCATCAATTACATTTTTGTGCATATCTATCATTCAAAAAGCTATGATAGAATGTAGCGAGAAAATCAACTTTATATTCTCTTTCATGATTTATGTGCCCCTTACCTACATTCCATCCCTCCTTATTACCTAATATCACCTTCCTTTGTCTCCTTTCTAAATGTTCTACTATACCAATGCTTAAGACTGTTTACATACATCCAACAAACTATAGGTTAGTATCACATATAAAGTAGTGTGTTTACTTTTCTTTCTGAGTTTTTTGAGTGACCACATTTGATATTATACGTTCTAAGTCCATCCATTCATCTGCAAATCGGATGACTTTATTTTTCTTTAGAGCTGAATAATATTCCATTTTATATGTATAACATATTTTTATTATTTGTTCATCTGTTTATGGACACTTAGGTTGGTTCCTAGGTGATTTTAAAATAAACATATGTTCATTAAAGATCATTAGGTAGTACAAACAAAAACATATGGCAAAAGTAACCACCATAAACTAATACTGGAAAAAATGAAAAAATAGATATCTGCTAATTATAAACATACTCAACAAACAAGGAGTAGAAGGGACTTCCCTAAATATGATAATGAAAACTTACAAAGAATATACTAAAAACTAAATCTAAGCATATGCTGAATACTGTTAACTATTGATCAAAGAGGACCTAAATAAATGGATTATATTAGATACTATTATAATGAAACAGTTTGAAGTTTAAAAATGTATCTATAGATCTGGTGTAATCCCAGTGAAAATTTCAGACTGACTAGGCTGTGTTCTGTTTGTCTTTGTGGTTGGTTTTGGAGGAGAATAACTATTGTTAAACTATTTTTAAAATACATATATGGAAAGATGAAGGAACTAGAAGAGCCAAAATCATGTGGTGACAGAAGTACAAGATTCAGAATTCATACTGCACAGTGCCCAGTCTTACTATAAAATGATGGCAATGTAGACAATGAGGCCTTGGTAAAAAAGATCCGCATGACAACTCACACAGAAGTTCAGAGACCGACTAACATGGGTGTGTCAACATGCTCTCTAGAAAGGAACAGGCAACTCCATGGATGCTGGAACAACTGAGCCTCCTTCTACAAAAGCCACATGCCTCTTGACCTGTAACCTGTCTGCAGTGTTTGTAGCATCTTTATTGACAGTCAACAAAAACTGATACCTGTGAATCTGGTGAATGGATAAGCTATATTATCATGGAGCATGAGAGAAAAGGACAAACTTGCTTCATACAAAAATGTGGATATGCTTTTGATTCATTTTACCATAGCAAAACTAAGGTGTCTTAAACCAGAGTCAACAGCATGCTATGTGGAAACAGGACTGACAGCAAAGGGGCAGGAGGAACAGAGTGAGTGTGGGAGAGAGAGCATTACCGTTCTCATGCTGGAACAACAGGTCAATGGGTCTATCAGAAACCACAGAACTAACCCTGCTAGCTTATGTAAATTAGGGAAAAGTCAATGAGTATGACCAGAAAATGAGGTGTACCCAAGTGGAATAACTAGAATAAATTAATACCACCACCATTGCCAGGATGCAATGTACTTCTTGACAGAGACAGGAAGTGGAGGACAATGCGTCATTCTCACCAAGAGTGTATGCATGGGCCCAGTCTAGTTGAGGGAGATCATTGGGTAAACCCAAATCCCGATGTTTGGTGTAATAACTCACCAGCCCTTTTCAAAGGTATCATGGTCACCATTACATGTCTAACCTAAGATATATCCATCCCCAGGTAAGGGATAACCCAGGTATAGTTAACACTGGTAGAAGGATACAGTAGAAACATTAAGAAGATCTAGTGCAGTCTTTTAAACCACTGGAAGCGACCACTAAAGAGACCCTGGTCTCCTCCTTTCTTCCCATCAGGCCATGTGGCAATTCATTTCATCATCACAACACGGCCTTGACACATTCCTAAAAACAATGGGCCAACTGATCAAAGGGCAAACGTTTCAAAACTGTGAGACAAAATTAACCTTTTCTCTTTATAAATTTATGATCTCTTGTGTGTATTATAGTCAGATGCTGACTAACACAGTCATAAAGCACAAGCAAAGCCTGTTACAAAGTGTGGCGACTAAGAAGACTGCTCACTAGTGCACAGTGGCAGTTTCACTGTGGGATTAAGCCCTGGTTTGTGCCTTCGGACAGAAAAAGAAGTAGAAAACTGGTAAGATCTGGATAAAGACTATACTTAATAGTATTATGCTAATGATGATTTACTAAATCAAGGTATGATGGTTAGAGACGTTAGTGTGGAAATGCACGAGCACCTATAAGTGCAACAATGTTTTTTAAAAAGATTTATTGTTTTATGTGCATGAGTGTTTTGCCTGTGTGTATGCCTGTGTACCACATGTGTGCACTGCCCACAGAGGACAAAAGATGGCATTAGATGCCCTGGAACTGGAGTTACAGATGGTGGTGAGCCACCCTGTGGGTGCTGGGAATCAAACTGAGACCTCTGCAAGAGCAGCCAGTGCTCTTAGCGGAATTGAGCCATCTCTCCAGCCAGACCCCCTACACAACTTTTTGCAAGCATTCTACAACACTAAAATTTCTTTGAAATGAAAATAGAAAGCACCCGCTCAAACTCTCTGTTCAGTTGGATTCCCATGGTCCCCAGGTATCCATACTGGGGTAGGCATCATGCCCACCCGCTTTCTGCATAGATTCAGGCGTCATGAAGACCCATGTGCTTGTTCTAAACAAAGCTTGCCCAATTAAGTGATTCCCAACATTTTTCCTTTTAAAAATAAAGGAAGTATTTCCAATTCAAATGAATTGGTACAACAGGCAAATTCAAAGGGATCAATATGATCCTCCACCCGGCCCTTCTGAAACCACCTATGCCTCAGAAGGCTAGATAAGACTTTGGGGAATCTTCCAAGAGTATCCTAAAATCGGACTTTTCCAATGGCATAAGTGCTTTGAGCATAGCTTTCTGTGTGTGTCTCCTCAAAGGGCTTTTTGCCCATTACGTTAAGGAACGCAGGGCACACTTCCTTGGAGAGCCACACCGTATTACTACAGCACAGCTTTCAGCACTAGTGGAGGCGCACAGTTCTGAGAAATGCAGTCCCTTTGAGACAATCCAAGGGGAAAACTAGCATATTATACTCTATCTATCTATACTTACAGAATAACACACAAGTCCCCAGCTTCGACTTCCTAGAAACGTTTGGTATAATTCAACTGTGTAGCTGGAAACCGTTATGACGGTTAAAATTACTCTAATGAATATTTTAGTGGACAAACACTCAGTGTATTTTATTAGTGCAGAAACTTTCCTTAAAACTTTAATTTTGTTGTTGTCCTTTTGTCCCTTTGTATTTGCTTTTTGAGACAGAATCTTATATGATCTTGGGCTGGTTTTGAACTCATGGATTCAAGTGTCCCTCTCTCTCTGGCCACCCCAAGTGCTGAGATTACTGGTGTGTGCCACCACACTTGATGGTCAACATTTTGATGAAGTTATTGCTATAAACTTCTACCCTGCCCCCGCTACATTTGTTTTCGAACACATAGGTGGGGGGTCTTACATTTATTCATATTCAAAAGTTAACTCCGATCATATGGTACCAAGAAGGATTTTATTATAAATTCAATTCTAATTGTATCCAAGTCAAGATTCAATTCTGTTTCCCTTCTCACATTGTTTGACATCTGCCTAAATTAGGGCCTTTGCTCCCTGTGGTGGGAAATGTTCTAGCCTTTTCTCACATAATGAATGGCTCAGTCAACATCATCAGCACTTTTTGTGAAAGACTTGCTTTAAACAAATATCCAATGCTTGCTAAGAAGGTTCATAGACTCTTATATGTTTAATAGTTTATTTGAAATAAATGGGCATTAATCGCTTATCGGAAAACTTTTGAAGTTTTGATATATTTTCAGAAAAAAAAAGTTAAAGGTATTTCTAATACAGGAAATGGCTTTTCTCCTGGACCACATCTGCCATGTAACTTCAAATTTAAACTCAGATACATCAACCCTATTGAAATAGCTTCCAAACTTGGAGACAGCATCTATTTAACAACCAAGCCTATTTCTTGCCTCCACATTTTCTAATCAGATCCTAAAGTGTTTTGCAGGGATATAGTGGAACAATCTGATATTTTGAGGGCAACCCCGTTCAGCAACATGCAGGCAGACCTACAATGCCCCTTAGACATGCATTTCCTGTGTAGAAAACCCTGACTTCTGCGCTTCAAGTTCCAGTAGGAGTTTTGAGATACAACAACAATCCCTTGCTTTCAAACAGAATTTGATGTGGTTATTATCTAGAAAATAAAAGCCAACTAATGGAATTAGCCCAAATGTGAGTGGAGGTCCTTAGAGAGATGGCACTCATAGGCATGCATGTTGACACTGTAGTCCTGAAAGTTTAAAAAAAAAACTATCATTGTCTTAGCTGAACTTGGATTTTTCTCCTCTTAATAGAAAAGCAAAGTCAGGCGTCAGCAGGCCTGCAGGGTAGACTCAGGGATCTTGCTAGGCGTATATTTAGAGCCATGTCTCCCCTGTGCTCCTCTTTATCTCTCCTTCTGCTCCAGGCTTTCATCAGTCAGTCAGCTAAGGTCAGACGCACCTCAGCGGCTCAGCACACCAGTCTTGCTTCCATTAAGTTTGGAGGTAGAAAATCTGAATCTTCGCAGTGCTGACCTTATTGTTTTCCGAGCTATTGATTCTGGCTATCAAGTCCCAACAGTTCACTGGGGTCAGACTCCAGGAGAAGAAAAAGGCAGAAGCCGGAGCCACACGCCTCCCCCTCTGCCCACTGCACTGGCTCCACTATTAGTTAGATTTGGGTGTAATTAGAATGAATCACCGCGGGACAGAGCTCCCGTCTATTCTAGACTGCCACTCTTGATTCACCCAGATTTTTGGCCATTCATCAGTGCACACATCTGGTACGTAATGAGGAATGAACGGAGTGGAAAGGAGAGGTCAGTGAGACGCGAATGGGCCCTGGCTAGGAATGATTATGGAGTCACTGACACGCAAATAAATGGCATGTATCACAATCCACAACTCTCGGGGAGTGTAAATCTCACACTTGACATACCCTTTGGCAAGGGATAGACTTTATGAATCTTTTTCCCATCACTAGAGCAGTTTTGTACAAGGATACCCTGTCCTGACATAATTCTCCACCTCTGATGCTTTCTTATCTATCAGAGATACGTTTGTCCTGTAATTTTAGACCTTCAATGCAGTAATCATTAAATCGCAATCGTTCTGGCATTGTGGGTAGTTTTTTCCTCCCCTGAGCTACTTTCTATGCTGCCTGGGACTCTTTTTACTATGCTTTTTATTATTCATTGCTGTTCACGATGCTCTTATTACTATTCACCGTGCCTAGACACTGTGTCCAGTGATTTCCATAACAACCTCAGCAACAATGTTGAGAGAGAACAGAGATGTTGCCTCCGTTCCTGGACGAGAAGGCTGAGACAAACTGAGAGGGAGGGATTTGCCCACTGCCAGGTGAAAAAAATCACACCTGAACCCAGAAACTAAGGCTCTGTCTGGGCTACCTGCTCAGGAACCAGTCCAGCAAAGGAGTACATGACCTACAACTACCCACAAGCCAGTGCTGCACCTAGCAGGGAATCGCTCACTCTTCCAATCCTTTAGTAAATTAGAGTAATAATATGAGCCTAAATAGTCCAAGACAAAGATAGAGCTGTAATAAAATACCTAATGTTTATCACTCATCATGCCCCCAGACACTATTGGAAATACTCCGCCCACCTTTTGCAACCCAAAGCCCAGAACTCATCAGGAGCTCAGTGTTCTCCCCTCTTTACAGCTAGGAAAAGCAAAGCATGGGAAACTACAGCTGCTTGGACAGAGCCTGCCTGCTATGACAGAGCACATCTGAGATGCCACAGGCATGCAGAGGGAAAGTAGGTCATGCCGACACCTGTGTCCCTTCGACTGAGAAAACCCAGGATCAACACCTAGATCAAGATGGTACTTGATCAAGGTGTTGGGGTCTAAGGAGTCAGTAGGATAAGCAAAGGTATTAATGTAGGAAAATGCAGGCAAAAAAAAGAGTTGGAAGGTAACTGATTAGTAACCCAATTAATAAAGGCTCTGCTATGCAGACATCTGTGTGCGTGGTGGCCTTGAATTGCTGCTTGTAAGTAGCACAGTTGCCAACGCACCACAGAGATTAACCGGCAATTCACCTATGACAACAGAGGCAAGGGTACTTTTAAAAGCACTTCTAATACATTCTCCCTGCGAGACCCTGCCTCTGATATAGACTGCAGTGTGGTGCCAATCCAGTACCTTCAGGACGTCGTCAGTCAGGGCAGGCTTAGCTGTTATCATGGACTACATCAGTGAGTCCCAGTAAGAAACAATGGCATGGTCTAAAGTGGGGTGACTTGAGGATGGCTTTTTTTCCCGGAAGCTGTGATAACATGTGACCTGTAGGTAGGTAACCTCTAGAAGTGATGTGGACATTACAGACCAGCATCACTAGAATTTTCTTTCCCTCCCTGGCATAAAAGCATGAGGAAGGGGAGAGATAAAGAACCCCAAAGGTGACACACCCTGAGGAAAGGTGACCTTGAAGGCAGCACTGCTCTTCCCTCAGTTTGAGGAAACTTTGAAAAGAATGAAAGGAATAAGATGAATTCTGGTTTATCTCCCACCTTTGGGTGTGGGTGTGGAAGGGCTGTGCTAAGTGGGGGCCTGAGCATGTGAGCCCCAAGGCCATGTGAGTCAGCAAGCTGAGAGGTAACGGGGCCCATGCTGCAGAAAGGAAAGGCAACTAGGACCTGTGCAGAAAAATGTTCATTGTAGATAAGAAATCATTGCAAAATCTTCCAGAATAAATGGATAATTATTAAAATATGCTTCTGTTTTATATTGCCACTTGATTGTTGTGTAGGATTGCTTGCATTTAGAAAAAAACAAAGTAAATTACTGTTATGCTTTCAAAGTTAATCTATCTGCCAGGTATCAAAACATTCAGGTAATTATGTTACAACTCCTGATTCAGACAAAAGAAACTCTGGTGGGGGGGTGAAGCATTTAATATTTACTACAAGTGCTTTGTGATTAGATAAAGGATTTTGCATAATTTTTCCATGCATTACTTCACCCAGCCTTAACCAGACGCTTCTCCTTGTAATGAACTATGGTGGACACACAGACCTGTGGCTGTTCAAGGTGCTGAAATAAGTGACAACTGAGTGTTCAAGTCCAAACAGGACACTTACACTACCCCTTCGAAGGCTAAGGAACTATTGGGGAAGAAGGGTCAGAAGAATGGGAGCCTGAAAGGTATCTGAGAAGGGCTACAAAATGCAATCTTCCAAGCATGACACACCCAAGGCCGTGCAGCAGCAATACTTTCCTGCCCTAGCACGTCGTCAATCATGACTGTCAGGGAAAGACTCACAAGATTCTAGTCACCTTACTGAGTTACTGGCTAATGGACTCTGGGAGAGAATCAGCTTGTGTCTTCACTTGTACACAGGTGAGCCCAGCAGGTTCCAAGAGACAGTTGGCTCTACAACCATGGTTATATGGGTGGCCCTGGTGAAGCTCAGTGGGTGACAAAGTAAAACCAAGAGGCATGGATGTGAGCGGGTGATTTGTGAGGAGTAGGTGGGTTAACGGGGGTGGGCGTGGCAGAGAAGAAGGTGGAGGTAAAAGTCACCAGAAATAGACAAGTGTGAAATAGCCAAAGGAGACAATTAATAAAATTTATTTTAAGTCCCATTTATGAAATGGATTATACATTGAAACCAGTCAGAAAGCTTTGAAAAGTTCACCCAGAATGTCTACTCGATCTGATTCAAATTGCAGTCTGGGCAGCAGAAGTTCTCTATACTCTCCTGCAGGGGACATACAATCAAAACCGATGGACACTGAGTTATTCTACAGCCATGACTTCCTTCCAGAAGAATTTCACAACATGCTCTCACTGTTCCAGTTAACTCAAACTGACATTAGTCCTCTTTAAACTTGTGTAAAGACAGTTGCCTATGTACCAATGACAGCTAACAAAGATGGTGCAAGCAGTTGCCTATGTACCAATGATGGCTAACAAAGATGGCGCAGGCAGTTGCCTATGTACCAATGACGGCTAACAAAGATGGCGCAGGCAGTTGCCTATGTACCAACGATGGCTAACAAAGATGGCACAGCCAGTTGCCTATGTACCAATGATGGCTAACAAAGATGGCGCAGGCAGTTGCCTATGTACCAATGACAGCTAACAATGACAGTGCAACTGAAGTATGCCATGAAAGGCCACCGTCCATATATAAAATGTTACTGCAGATATTAAAAGTTACATAATTTGGGATTTTTTAGAAAACAGATGCTGGCAGATCTCATGGGCGATTCTTTTGACTACAGTGACATTTCCCCTTCAGGTCACAGGCTAGTCCTTTCAGGCAGACTTCATCTTCCCTGGAAGATGTCCCACACATGAGAAGAAGCAGCACAGAGCTGGAGTTAGGAGTGAGACTGTGAAGTCAGACATTCTGAGTCTGAAATAGAATATGCCCTTCTCATAGCTGTGTAACTTCTGCTGCCCAGACTGTGGTCATCACTTTCCTGAGTGTATGGGACAGAAATAATAATAGGCAGCGGAGGCAAATTAGGAGGATTACCTGAGTTAATATGAGTGAAAGCACTTCAGACAGCGCCTAGCCCATAGGAAGCATTACATGTATTTGCTGATATGATGAACCGTAAAATTCAGGAAGAATTGAATGCTATGAAAAAGCTTTTTCTCAATGATGCATCAGTTTACCAACTAGGGTTTAGTTAATATGCAAAGGTCATTCATACAGTTAATTCTTGGCTTTAGGAAGTATATGAAGAAAATCAATAAATATGCAATTAAAAAGAAAAGGAATTAGAGGTTTCATATTTATGTTCCCATCTCTCTTTGGAGTCTTCTTGATACAGACTCATTGGTACTACAATCAATAAAAGACAGGATTTGAAGATCACTCCTCCCAAGAAATGGGCAAGTGGGAGAAAGGTCATTTAAGTTTTCTACAATATAAAGACAGCTAAAGTCTAATGAAATATTTAGCTGCATGAAGGTGATTGCAAAATTGCTTTAGTTCTAACAAGCTGAAGGTTTTGTCTTTGGTGTGGGACAAGTTTCCATCCCATCTGCATTCATGTGGTTTATATTGTCCTTACCTAATGGGATACAGAACATCTCCTAAACACTACCGCATCCGAGGTGTGCTTCACTCAGCATGAAGGTCTGAGGCATCAAGGGTACCTTGAGCATACTCCAATTCCAACGGCTTGTCAGACAAATTAGCACCTTCTCAACCAAGGGTAAAATTGAGCTGCACATTTCTCCCCGGTGAGGGAAAAAGAATGGAGGCGAAAATCACTCTAGTTAATACTTCCTTTGTTAAGACAAATCTGGAAAGCCATATCAGCACTGCCTGGCTCTCCCTGACCTCCTGATTTTTAATTCATTAGTTTTAAATGATCCTTGACAGTCAAGATCTTTTGTCAACACCGATGTGCTTACGGCAGAAGACGGACACTGTCTTTTATTAGCCAAGCCTGTTTCTCCTCGTGTTTATTTGATCAGCTAGTCTTAAAGAAAAATTCACAGTAAGATGAAAATCAATAACAATCTGTAAATCAGATAGTTTCTTCTGTTATACGGGGTAAAGTTTTCAAAATCATTTCTACATGTTAAAAAAATCATTTGAGTCCAGGTGGCAGGCTGAGCTACCTACGTGAGAGGAGAGCCTGTGGTAGCTTTAAAGCTCCTCCAGAAAGAGGCTGCCTGAGAATACCATGGAAATTTTATTACATTCATGACACTCTCCTTTTTCCTCCATATTGCTTCTGTAAGGTGAAACAAAATACGCGAAAAGAAAAATGTTCTAGAACATCATCTGCTCCAAACACAGTCTAGAAGAGCAGGTTTTTGTCTTTCTGGAGCTGGATCTGACAGGACTAGCACTGTCCATGAAAGCCTCACCAGCAGCACACCCCTGTCCCCACTCAAGGAGCTCTTTGTGTCTAATTCAGCAGTAAATCCCTGGCCTTACCGTGACACCAGGATGCTTTAAACTGTTGTGAACAGAGACACTCAGCGTCAGTTCTAAGAAAGCACTGCTCCAGTGGAAACACAAACCACCAGAGCTGGCAGGAGAATGGGCCAAACTGAAGAGCTAGCGTGAAAAGAGACAAGAGAGATCCTGAAACCAGATAGCCAGACGACATTTGTGAAAGCATCTATTCTAATTCTACCCATGTGCTGATGAGTTTTGACAGAAGCTATAGTCACCTGAGAGAAGGAAACCTCAATTGACAAAATGCCTCCATAAAATGGGGCTGTAAGTAGACAAGCCTGCAGGGCATTTTCTTAATTAGAGATTGATGGAGAGGTCCCAGCCCACTGTGAGTGGGGCCATCCCTGGCTGGTGGTCCTGGGTTCTATAAGAAAGCAGGCTGAGCAAGCCATGAGGAGCAAGCCAGTAAGCAGCACGCCTCCATGGCCTCTGCATCAGCTCCTGCCTCCTGGTTCCTGGCCAGTCTGAGTTCCTTCCTTGGCTTCCCTCAGTGGGCTATGATTCTGGATATGTAAGCCAAATAAACCCTTTCCTCTCCAGTTGCTTTTTGGTCACGGTGTTTCACCGCAGCAATAAGAGGCCTAAGACAACACCCTTCATTTCTTTTAATAGAATAGGTGCTGAGAGCTGAGTGTGATGTCATCTCCCCTGGTCACATTGTCACTGCCTCATGGAATAGTGTCTTTATTCAATAGCATCGCCTCTGATCAGCAGCCAGAGTAACAGCAGAAGTAGCTGGGTTATAGCAGGGCATGTGCAGGAGTTGAGACAAAGAAGACAGCAGTGTCACAGCAGAGAACTGGACACCAAGTAGCGTGGGGACTCAGGCTTCCCAGTGGCAAGCAAGACAGAAGACCACTTGCTTCCCAGCAGCCTCTGAGCCACCCTGATAAGCACTTTAAAGACACAAGCCACATTTACAGTTACTTCAAAGCCCAGGACCCTATGACATCGTTTTTACATCTTCTTGCCCTCTTAATGAACTTCTTATTGATTCATCCTATGAACCTAAACCAAGTGTTATTCAGAAAATACAATATTAGAGATCACCTGAGCAATTGGCCTCACTATTCAGATACTAGTGAGTAACTGTGACACTCCTGATCTAAATGACTAAAAGATCTGAAGTGACTAATTGTGACACTCTTAAGAAGAAAGCTTAACCATGGAGTAAAGACAGTAAGTTTTGAACTTGTAATTCATGTGAAGCCACCATTTCCTTGATAACCACTTTATACTAGAGATTGTGCTAAGGGTTTTTCACTTAGGAAATTCTCTTTTGGAGCTGGAGAGATGGCTCAGCATTTAAGAGCACTTGCAGAGAATGTTCTTGCAGAGAAGCGTGGTTCGATTCTCAGAACTCGTGTCTGGTGGCTCACAACTTCATGTAACTGCAGCCCCAGGGGATCTAAAATTCCCTTCTGACCTCTGCAGGTACCTGCACTCATGTGTACTTGCACACACATAGACACATGTACACACACAGACACATGAATTACAATAAAATAAAATGAAAGTATAAAAATAACTCCATTTCACCACAGTAAC
>LOJH01052801.1:0-12290 GCA_001685095.1 Ellobius talpinus
CAGAAGCCGATGCAGCACAAGGTAGATAGAAGCAGAGTTACAAATGAGTGGGGGAGGAAACTGGGCTAAGAGCTCAGACTGAGTCCACTGTTCTCCACCTTCAAGACATTCTGCAAGGAAAGAGGGAAGCTGAGTCACCGTGAAGTGAAAATAATCTCAAGAATCCTTTGCAGTCTCAGTGTGTACCTGAGGTAACTCCAACAGTCCCTTCAACAAACCTCCAAAGAAAATGCAAACAAGGTTAATTGTTCCTGGAGTTTTGCAGGAATATCTCAGAATCCCCATTTCTAATCTCCCACCCACCAACCCCAGAAAAAACTCAGATCCCCTTCTCTATACGAGGTCTTAGGGACAGGGGGTGATAAGCAGAAGGGGTTGTGAACGGGGCTGGGTGTTGAACGTAGCTCCAGGACAGCTGAAGTCAAGCTTGTATGTATTACGATTAATTGATTGCTGCTCCCTCTCCGTGATTTTGGACTTGTTGCGTGTTCAATGAATGCAATCTAGAGAAGAGATTGGCAAGCCAAATCAATGGGTTACCATGCAGTAGGTTATAAATCTCTTAACAAGAGGTGTACCCAGGAGTTACATAAGCAGGGGAAGAGGGGCGTCCAAGTGCAGGGGTGGGTACCCTGAGTTTTGAAGGCTAAGTGGGAGTGAGCTGGCAGAGACGCTAGGCAGAGGGGGTGGGAAAGTGTTCCAAACAAAAGGAGCTACTAATAGTTACATAATATTTCCCTGGGGAGTTTTTACTAGAATTGTCTTAGTTATGCACATGGCTGCGATGTACATTATTTATGTGTATGTGAGTCTAAGCTGGTTCGTGACAGAATGTCAGTGGCCATGATGTTCTTCTTCTTGCTTTTAGGTAATTCCTGGGAGTTAGATTGCTATGAAAAATACAAATATCTTGTAACCTTTTCTTTTCAGGGCTGAGGATGGAGCCCGAGGCATGCACACACTAGGCATCAGTATACCACTAAGCCACCTCTTAATCCCTAAGTTTTAGTATTTTATAAACACCGTCGAATAGTTTCTTAAGTAGTATCAAGATGGCAAACATTGAGTATTACTGTTAAATATTAAAAATTAGAATTAATTTTGTAAGATATTTATTCAACCGGTGAATTGCCAGTTACTCATTTCAAATCCGCAAGTGCTAGTGAGATTGACACTTGACTTATAAGAACGACATAAATCCCAATGCATGCATTTCTGAGCTCTGTGGGCCATCATAAGTCTAGTTGGAATTAAGTTCAGAAGTTGGAAAAGGTCCAGTCAGTTCATTAGCTCCATACAGGGAATCATGACTGGGGGAGTTGGAAAAGGGGTATAAGGGGTTCAAGTGGAATGTACTCCTTGCCGTGAATCAAGAGTAACAGAGATGACAGATGCCCCCAAGCCAGAACAAGTGACAAGGTGTCTTAGTTCTGTTGCTGTGACAATCAGCTTAAAGGGAAGAATTTTTACTCTTGGCTTGTCATCTCAGAAGTGTCAGTGCATGGTCACTTGGCCCAGTTGGCATGTGGCAAGAGATGACCTCAAGGTTGGGGATGCCTGAGGTTCCCCTAGTCACCTCACCCTGTTAGGGTTAGGGTTAGGACTTAAGTTTGGAAAGCAGACGTAAGAATGAGGTTTCCAAGAGTTTTTAAAGGACACCCACCCAATGCTATAATTGCTTTCCTGTACTTGCCAATAGCCCCTAAGGCTGTCAACCAAGCCATTAGCATAGAACACCTGAAGACAATCCAGCATTGTTTTAACCCCTTGCTATAAATGTTAAAGAAGCTACAGCAGACCCAAAGGCACCTAGGTAATTTGGCCAGGGCTCCCTAGAGAGCCCCGTGTGACAGAGACTACAATGGCACTTAAAGGAAGAGCATGACTTTCAGGGTGTGCTTCTGCCTGCACCACATCCCATCACCAAGGAAAGCTGGAGCAGCTTCAGCCTGTCGTTCACACTACGGCTATTTTCCTAATACCCATTCTGGGTCTGGTTTGTCAATTTATCACCCACTTTCAGAAGGCATGGGGAAATCTACCTCCCTCAGCGGCAGGGCTTGGCATGGACTGAATTAGTATATCAGGGCAGTGCTATTGTTCTTTGGTTTTTCGCTACATCTTTTTCTTTTATTGCTTTTCATTTTTTTATTGTGACACCCTTGACATAAAACTCACCATTTATACCAAATGTTTAATGTTATAGTGCACTATCGTGGCTCAGTGTTCTAAGACAGCTCTCTAGAGATTAGCATCTCATTTGACTGAAACTTCATGCCCATCCATTTGCAACTCCTCCTGACCCTCTTTCAACCCCAAGCGCCCTCCGTCCCATGTCAGATGGCGTACAGTTTTAGATACTTCACGGATGTGGAGCCATGCAGTATTCATCTTTCCGTGAGTAGCTTACTTCATTGAGCATAATGTCCTCAAGGTTCATCTGCATTGTCTCATATGGAAACATTTCCTTCTTGTTAAAGGTTACAGAGTTCTTCTACTGGATGCTTGTGCCCCCTTTTTTCTTCTTTTATCTGTCGGCGGACCATTGAGTTGTTTCCATAATTCCCGTCTCTCCTCACACACCATCACTCTTCCCACGAGCATTTGGAAGGAACGCAGCAACGGCTCTTAGAAAAGGCTGGCACACGTTAAGTGTTCAGTGAATATCAATTGCTGTTCCTGCCGCTGTCACTTCATTAGCAATGGCTGGCACAGGCAGAGCAGTCCTGGACTTACTTTGGTGCTCTTCTTTCTCCTTGAGTGAGGGTGAAGAAGCATGGGTAGTTTTTTTTGTTTGTTGTTGTTTTGTTTTGTTTTATGTCATCCTCCCACCCCGGGGGAAGGATAACCTAGCCACTGACCTAATAAACAGAAGGATGGAGAAAGTCACCCCTGGAACAGACTACACTTGTAGACTTTTCTGTTGATTCAGCCAAACACATGCTATCTATTGTTTCCATCTGTAGAATACATTTATTGTTAATTGCCCACAGAAAATTCACCCTGATGCCATCCAGTGCTCTACCTTTAATTGGGGCACTAAATAATAAAACTGGCTTTTTCTTTCTGAGCACAAGCATGAGAGAGTGAGTGAAACCTCATCTCCATGCAGATGAATGCACTGTCCAGTGTGCCCGTCTCCTGGAGGCTGGTAGAACAGAGTGCCACGGAGTCACTGAAACTCACCAGATTGACTAGGTCCCTCCTTCCTCAGCCACAGGTGAGTAGCAAGGACTGCCAAGAGACACTCTCAAACCAGCCAAACTGTCTGGAAGAGCTACCTAGAAACAATAGAGATCATCCAAATTGCCTGGAAAAGGCTCAGACCAATTGAGCTACCTGCAAAGGTGCTCTCCAGCCTGTTGAGCTGACTGAAGGTAGTCCAGTGTGCTCCAGGTTTCCAGCTTTTGTGAGCCGTCACCCATGTTGAGGTGATGCAGCTGTCCTGAGTCATTTCTCTAAGTACCCCTCACCCAGACTCCTGTATGTAAACCCCAATAAAATTCACTGGCTCACCAAGGTGGACTTTTGTAGTTCCCTTATGTTGGTCTGTGATTAGTTCCCTTTCTGGGGTGAGTAGACATCTGTTCATGTCTCCTCAGGAATAGTGTCACCCAATGTGGCAAAGCCTTGAACATCTGCATTTCATGACACAGTTGAGCCATAACATCCAGCAAGATATTAAGAATATAATATGTGTTATTTGATGTCAGGCATCTTAACTATCTCTTCTAAGTTTTATTTAGGGTTTGGAGACAGAGATTGGGCTTAGAAAGGTGTCATCTCATAATAGATCCAGAATGAAAAACAAACAAACAGCACTCGAAGTTGTGGTCAGCCTAGCACCACCACAAAATGTTTCCTGAGCAAGCAATTCATGTTGGCGTCAAATGGAAAGCAAATGGAAAAGGCTTTCTGGAGGTCGTATCTCTTTTGGTTCTTGTGATGCTACAGGACTTGCCTCAGGGTGATTTCCTTTGTCCCTTCTCTCTTAACAGCTCTTGGCCAGACTGCTGGTGTTTTATTGAGCAGCAGGACCTCAGTTCTGAGCATGGTCAAACAAATGTCTGTGTGTGCTTTCCAAGTCCAGTTAAGCAACATTCCCAAAAGAAACAAGAATTTGGTTTGCATTTTGACATTGGTCATTGCATTGGGTAGATCGTACTATAAGGACAAACTGTGGGACACAGAAATCACTTCCCACTTCAGTCTCAGTTTCTCTCAAAGTAAAATGAAGCAGTTGGAATTCGTGGTTTCTAGAGTTGAGCTATTCATCAAATTAATGAATGAAGAGAAGGCATTAATAAATGCCTCAGGTATTATTCACCCAAACCTTTCCCAGCATGTGAGTGGCCTATGACCCAAATTCATGACAGACTGTGAATGTGTATCCCTGAGGATGAGAAAGTCCAGATCTCTCATCCTAGTGCATCTGATGGTCTTTATTTCATTGTATAATTCTCTGTTTTCCTGGAATGAGAGAAGGAAGAATAATTGCTTGTAATGGAAGACAGACAGCCAAGGAAAGTAATGTATTATTGCTAACCACTGTACTGTGGATACATCCCAGGAAAGGAAAGCTCAGTCTTGGGATATTAACCAAAGATGGACATCAAAATCACTTGTAAGATATGCTAGATATGCTTGCCTGTGACCCCACTCCTAAAAAATTGTGACTGGGTAAACCTGGGGAAGGGGCTGCAAGGACAGTTCTGCAGATGCAATGCCACCTACCGCCAGCTCAGAGCGGGAGTTTCTGTCCAAACCATCATTTCTTCACTTTTATTATGTCAATGCAACGTTCATTCACTCGGTGATTCTAAAACACCATTCCTTTCCCAGTACAGTTTACGCTAATGGAAATATATATCTGTAATTAAAAGGTACAAACAACTCAGGACTGGGACTGTTGTTCAGCAATAGAGCACTTAACTTAGTGTATGTGAGGCCCTAGGATCAAATCCCAGTACTATGAACAACAGAGGGACAACACATCTTTTGTCCAAAGACACACAGTAGGACCCTTAGCTGGTTGTAAGACATAAAATGAAGCAATTCAGAAATTTTTTTCCTGCCGTTGCAAATGCAGTCAGCATCTCTGAAATTATGTGTGATGTTCTGCTACAGAGCTTACACAGTCTAAGCAACAGCGAATGTTTGTCCTTCACAATAGATGGGGAGCAATATTTGAAACGAATGCTCTTTGTTAAGTCACCAAGGTACATTCTGGAATTACAGCACTGAAATAACAAGAGGCTTGATCCCATCAACCCTCCTGGAGAGTTTACTTAAGGAAATCGTATTTGTTTGCTGAACTGTAAATCAAACAGGTTCTAGCTCTCAGTTCCTTCAGACTCACATTTCTGTTGCTATATTAAGGAATCAAAAAAATAACAGGAGAGAGAAGGAGAAAGAAGGAGAAAACACTCTTTAAAACACTGAGAAACAATTCCTTCGTTTTCTCCAGAAACACAACTATTGGAGCAGCAGAGCAAGCAGAAGTTTACCAAAACCAAATGCAATGGAGTTTGACCTCCAGCTCTCCCTGGTTACACCTAGTCCACATCCATCGTTCCTCTTCTGTTTTGATGTCCAAGCTTCATTGAGCCACCTGCAGATTGGCCATCACCTGACTCCTGGCAGCGTTGTTATGGGACTCATAGGAAGGACATTATAGATAAAATGCCCAACACATATTAGGTATTCTCAAATGATTAAAAGTATCATCATTATTTTCTCACAAAAATCAGGCAGGTGCAAAGAAACCCTGTTTGCTTTTGCTCCTTAGTTTCATCTCAAGGAGATGAATTCAGAAGGAATAAGACTAAATTTGGAAAGTTCTTAATTGCCTTTTTGTAAATAGAGCACCAACCCTGACATGCATGCTTCTCTCTAGATGGAGCACAAAATGTTAGCATGTATATGACATTTGCACAGGAATCAAACTAAAGACTCTAAAATGTCTTTAGATAACACAGTAGCTGTAAACTTGGTTTCATTTGCTAACTGCGGAAGACTCAGATTTGTTGAGTATGGTGGTGCCTGTCTGTGGTCATAGAACATGGAAGGCTGAGACAGGAGAATCCCACGGTTGAAGAGAGTTAAGGCTACATAGAAAAGGCCAGAACGATAACAAACTCAATGGAGATGAGTCGCTGCGCTGCTTTGATTTGGTTCAGTCCTTTTCTTTATGGGAGAAAGGCCACCCAATAAGAGACACACTTAAAAGACTGCAGGTTCTCCCAGAACCTAGTAATAAATGTAAGGCAAGTGGCTCTAGAGGACACTTAGTTGTTGTAAGGGGAGGGGAGAAGAAATTGCAGACCTTTAAAGAATTAACATACTCAAGTCTTGAACTTGCTTGGGAGTGGTTTATGTATCAATCTTAATGTGTGCAGACAAAAGGAAACAGAAAGGAATAGTCATGACTGTAACATCAGGCAGTTGGAACGGAGGGAAAACTTGAACTACTTCACGAGTGGAACTTTCACAATGAAACATAGTTATTATAAATACTTTGCACCAAATAACATGGGAAAATGTACAAAACATCGCTAACTGGTTGAAATCACTGAGTTACGGGAAGTTTAAATTGAAAATGATTCTTTTTAAAGTATTGATACTTCGAGACAGGGCTTCTCTGTAGCTTTGGAGCCTGTCCTGGAGCTCACTCTGTAGACCAGGCTGGCCTCGAACTCACAGAGATTTGCCTGCCTCTGCCTCCGGAGTGCTGGGATTAAAGGTGTGCACCACTACCCGGCGTATTGATACATTTTTTTTTTAAAAAAAAGGTACTGCATCTTAGATTTAAGGAAGAGATTTATCAATGATAAACTGTGGACGCGGAGTTTGTGGCATTTGTCTCTTAAGATGGCTTTCCAAGCCGTCTTCTTTGGGGGGAGGGGGTCTTTTCTACCATCGGATCACCTTCTAGTCAACATTTATCATGTCTATAAGGTTTTTATTTAAAAAGACTATCTAATAATAATGCAACAAATGATTGCAATCAGACTATCATGGAAGCAGAAACAAACCTCTATTTTGTTCACATTACTATGAATTTGGCAGCTGTGTCTATCAGTCAATGGTTCATCACCGCAACAAAATACCCTCCGTAAACTCTCTCAAATTCTTCTCATGATTTGGTTAGGATGTCAGAGGTTTCAGCCCATGGTCCTTGGCCCCATCACTGTGATGCTGAGGTAAGGCTTGATAGCATGGTCAGGGATACATGGTGTGTCAAAGCTGCTCACGGGACAGCAAGGAAGCGGGAGGGCAGGGGTAAGAACAGGATGTCTCTTTCATGGTGTACCTCCATCAACCTACTTCACTTGACCCCATCTTCTATATGGTTTAACCTGTGACTGTGTCTTCACTTGTCCATGTACCTATGAGTCTGTTAGAGGATTCACCCATGGATGAGACAAGATCCATTGTCTGTTTCTCCTGTTGCTACATTCACATGCTCTGGAAAACAAGTAATTTAAAGGATAAAGGGTTTAGTTTAGTTCACAGTTCGATATAGTGTCCATCATTGCAGGGCAGTTGAGACAGCGGGGGCTTGAAACAGCTGGTCACATCAAATCCACACTCAGAAAACAGAGAGATGAATCCTCTGCCCAGAGAATAGTCTTGTCCACAATTAAAATGGGTCTTCCCACATCAATTCAGTAATTAAGAACTCCCCCCAGGCATGCCTAGATCACATCTCCCAGGTGATTCTAGCTTTGGTAAAACGGAAAACACTAACCACACAGACATCATGAGCCAAGTATTTCCCCAAAGCCCCACTTCTGAACATTGCTGCACTGAAGATTGAGCCTTTAGCACGGGAATCTTTGGAAGACATTTTGTAGCCAAACCACAGCACAGTGAAAGCAGCCAAATTTATATTCTATTATTACTTTGCATTGTGCAACTTCCCTTCTAAGAATTACAGCATTTACATTACATTTTATGACAACCATTAAAACGTTCAGATTTTATTTTAGGTTTAATAAATGTTAGTGCTCACTGGTAACAGATATACACTTCAGCATTACACACTCCATGCACAGAGGCCCTATGAATATAGGACGCAGGAGTGGGGCACCTCCAAATTCCTATGTGGTTGAGTGATAATTTGACTGACTCTGGACTCACACTTACTTTCCCTTAAATCTCTAGAGACAGCCTCTGGTCTTTTCTACTCTTCTACTAGGTCTTTAGAGGAACAGGGTCACAAATATATGTTACAATATTGGTCATTATTTAACCATCTTCAAAGCGTATCATAAACTCTGCAATATGTAGAATTCTGATGATCCCCCTTTCTTACTCTGTCATTTAATTTTTTATTTTTATTCTGTTATCACCTTTAGAAGCATTAACTGTCTTGTTTGTTAGTTTGTTTGTTCATGTAGCCCAGGCTGGCCTCAGACTTCTCATGGAGCAGAGACTAGATTTGTATTCTCAGTCTGCCCCCTTCTACCTTTAAGATGCTAGGGTTACAGGCGTGCACCACCATGCCTGGTAGCTCAACTATCTCAATGCATTCATCCATTCAACAAATATTCAATAAAGTTGGCTTCTGCTCCGCATACACCTAGGTGTCAAGCACCGCTCAACAGGCTAAGACTAGAATAATGAACAGGACAGACGTTTCCACTCCATGGGGCATGCCTGTTAGTGAAAGAGACAGAAAATAATTCAGCAAACAGAAATTAAACAAGGTCATGTTGGATAGAGATGTGTTCCAGGAAGAGAATCCTGGGCGATGAGGCAATGGTGTCCCTGCCACAAAGCAGTGGATCAAAAGGATGTGCCGTGATTTCAGCAGAACCGTGAGAGACTCGAAGAAGCTGTTTCCCCAGACCTTCTTTCTTTGTCACACTCTGTGTCCAGCCCCTTAAAAGTCCTGCTGAGGGATTCGGAAAAGCGATTTGCAAAATGCATCCTCAATCAGACCACGTCTCACCCTGTTAGCTGTCACAGTGCAACCCAGCTACGGCTATCTCACTTCCCCCTTGCTTTTACGAGTGAGCCTACCCTCTGGAGCTCCCTTTCTACCCAGTATCCACAGGGACTTCTGAAAGATACGTCAAATTATGTCACTGCCTTGCACGTAGCCTAGCAATGGCTTTCTAGGACAAGGAGTTATCTTCCCGTATTGCTTTCTCTTTCAGTAATGAAATCATCCAGCTTGGGCTGGACACATTTCTCGTCGACCTATGTCGTCAGCTTTGGCCATGTCACTGAAGTCTGGCTAATGAATAGATCATAAACAGAAGGACTGCGGACAGTTTCGAGGTTGTGCTTGTCCCCCTCTCTTCCCTCTGTTGTTGGCTGTAGCAAGAACACACATGAAAGGGTACTGCTGTCTTCCATGCAAAAAAAATGGTAATTCCTGAAAAAATGGTAATTCCTGAGGATGGTGAACTGGAGAGAAGTATGGTTCCCGGCACTGCGGAGGCGTCGAACCATCTAGACTTGGATTATTACACACGAGAGAAAATATTTCTATGTTCATCAGATCACCGCCACCAGGAATGTGAGTGCTGATTATGTGTGGCATTTCTGGATTGTGTCCTTAAAAGACCACCTTCCCTTCGCTGCCTCTGCACAATTGTAACAGAGATAGCAGCCACCTTGAATTCGGAAACACCCCCTTGAGAATTTCAGAGCCACCACAGCATCCTGGGCTGCATCTCTCTGGATAGTTATGTGAGCAAGAAACAAACTTGTCATGTCTTGGAACTTGGAGACATCCAGAATCTCTTAGCCACAGCCTCTTAGATTCTGTGTAAGTGATATATTTTCTTTTATAGTCCAGTGAAACTTGAGGTCCTTAATTAGAAGAAGATTGTGTGTGTCTCATAGGAAGACAATACAGTGCCTAGAACAAGATTAAAAATAGATTAGTCCCCTCTCCTCCTCCTGTTTACCCAGCACATGATTTTAATGCCTGGGACTCTGAGATCAGTGTAGCTGAGTTTTAATAGGGTCCTAAATAATACCCGCCATTAGAAAAAAGCTGCTCAATAAAAGGATAGCCTCATAGGCATGTGTGTCAGGAGGTGTCGTGTTTTAATCTGACTTGTAAAAGATTCTAGTTCTTTAGAAATGTGGGAATTATTGACTGTATTCATTACAGCTGTCATAGAGAGCTTTCTGTCCAATCTGCAGCTAATCTTCCCACTCTTCTCAGAGCGCCTACAGGAATGAGTGCCCTACACACTCAGTGGCAGAAGCTTGGTGTGTTAGCAAAGTACAGTAGTGGTGCTTTGTTTAGATAGTTAAAGCCTGTATGTGTCAAGCCCACTGCTAGCACATCAATTAAACGGTGCAGCGATCAGAGTCTTGCTTAGGATGTTCAGGGGATCCTGAGGCGAGGTTTTATTTTACCTAGTTCCCACCTGCGGTTCAAACTGCAGGAGAGAAAGGAAACCAGTGGGCTTTCTGCTAAATACCAAAAAATGAGGGAGGTGTGTTGCTTGCAGTATTTGCAGTATTCTCTCACAGGATTCCCAGAGTAGCCATTATGATCCTGGTTTTAATGGCGGGAAAACGGAGGTTGGGAAGCACCGACTATTTGATTAAGAATGGTGAGCGAGGTGATTGCAAAGCTAGATGCCCTTCCATGCCTGCATAGAGCTAATGCCCCTGCTCCTCCCTGCACCCCAGCTTCAGCTCTGTCCCCTCTCTGCAGAATTGGAGCCTCTGACAATGGGAGATAGAAGTGACAGCTACATAGAAATCTAGAGATTGACATTCCTTTCCGTTACCTCTGTTCATGACTTGGGGCTCTCTTGCCTTCAGTTGCCTTGTCTTAATACATGGGGTCCTAGAGCTGAGGTAGGTGGTCTCCATTCAACCTCTCTAGGGGAGGGGATGTGGTGATGTGAGAGTGTCAGCTCATAGTTCCAGCACTGGGGGAAAAGGAGGCAGACAGGTCTCTGGAGCTCGCTGTCCAGCCAGCTTAACTAAAAAGCAGGTCAGTGAGAGAACGCCTCCAAGAATGAGATGGATAACTCCTGAGAAACAGCAGCCAAGGTTGACCTCTGACCTCTACATACCCCACATATATGCATATCCCTTCATGCACATATATGAACACACACACACACACACACACACACCAGAACATCCCCCCAAGTCATGTATCTTAGGGATCTTCTCTTGGATTCTGTCCCATTCATTCATGTACCCTAGCTGCTGGCTTGGGGCTTCTGAAAATTAATGCTCACATTTTCAGTTTAGGGGCTGAAAATTACAGAGTCCTGTTAAAAAATAACTTCATATAGACTTGCAGTTAAAGAAAGCATGCTAAATGCAGAGGTAAGAAATATATGGAAAATGGAAATTAATATATAGTAACAGAAAGCAGATCTGTGAGGTCTGAGAGAAGAGGAGAGAGGGAGGGACCAGAAAGGGTCATGAAAAACTTTGGGGGTGAACATTTGTGTATTTTGATTATAGTTATGGCTTCATGGATGTATATAGATGCCAAAGCTATTCAAATTGCATGTATGGTTTATTGAATGCCAATTAAACTTCAATAAAACTATCAAGAAAGAAAGACGTACCCAAACCAAGTATTTGTTAACCAACTGAGTAAGTGTGTTTTAGAATTGGGGATAGACAAGGATGGTGGAAACCAAAGGTGTGGCTGGACACTGAAAGCCAGGTAAATCCTGTCATCTCAGGTGACATGAGCCATTGAAGCATTCGCCTCAGAGTGAAAGAGAGATGCTGGAAGCTCTCCCACCATCTGGACATGGGTAAAATCAACTTAGACTCCTTGCTTCAGGCTTAGTGTAGAAAGGTGCTCTGCCATTTATGCTGTTGAGGTGGTTTCACTCGTGAAACTGTCAGAGAAAATGCCTCACCTCCTGGCTGACAGCCTCCTTTTGCCGACTCCAGGTTAAGTGTGTCACGTTAGTCACCTAAATCAGGCACGGTAAGAGCTTGGACACTACGGGAGCCAGCCAGTATCGTCAACTCATGGGTCATGTGCACAAAGAGCCAGCTGTTGAACGGATATGTGAATCCAACAAGAGCATGGTAGCTTCTAAATTCATACAAACTGATGATAGTTCAGGGCTGGGGAGGTGGCTCGGCAGGGTAAGGGCTTGCTGTGAAATCATAACGACCTGCGTTCAGGCCCCTAGCTCCCTTGTAAAAACCTAGGTATGGTGGAAGGGAGTGATTGACATCCCTCAACATCAACGTCTGGTCTCCACCCACAAGCGCGTGCGTACACACACAGACACAGACACACAGACACAGACACACACACACACACACACACA
>LOJH01052809.1:6185-18473 GCA_001685095.1 Ellobius talpinus
TGTCTCACATCTGGGACTATGGTGAATACCCACTGTCTCACATCTGGACTGTGGGGTGAATACCTGCTGTCTCACATCTGGGACTGTGGTGAATACCCACTGTCTCACATCTGGACTGTGGTGAATACCCTCTGTCTCATATCTGGGACTATGGTGAATACCCACTGTCTCACATCTGGGACTCTAGGGTGAATACCTGCTTTCTCACATCTGGACTGTGGGGTGAATACCCGCTGTCTCACATCTGGGACTGTGGTGAATACCCACTGTCTCACATCTGGGACTCTGGCGTGACTACCAGGGCTATAATAAATACCCAAGGAGCGGGATTGCTAAGCTACAGCAGAGCAGGTCTGGGGTTTTGAATACTTTCTGTCTGTCTCTGGGTTGTGTCGTGTGGTGGGATTTGCCTCTCCTGAAACTCTTCTCCTAGACTCTCTCCTGGTCTCCACGAGTCTGCTTCTGGCTTGCCTGCTCTTCCCTTTTGGTTGAAGGCCTCAATTTCTCTCATATCTTCAGAACAGCATTCTCTAGGATGTTCCTCTGGACAGTTCTACCCCACAGCTTTACATGATTCACTTCTGGCCTTGGTCCCCGTGGTCTCTTGTACGCTAATGAGAACGACTGTATATGAGCGGTGCAAACTTTTTCTGTCAAAACTGATGGTTTCTTTAGCCTGTCCTTTGCCTTTCTGTTGTCTATAACACTTCTTCTATCCTGACATGCATTTAATTCTTAGTACATCTCCCCTAGTCACTCAGCTTTCATCTGTCACCTCCTTACCCTCGAAGACCCACTTGATTTGCTCATTCTTCAGCGAGAGTTTTCTCGCACCCTATTCTGTTCTCGTTCACTCCTCTTACTCTCCTCATAATACACAGAGCGTAGGTTTCCTTATTGGTGCATTTGCCTGCCCATGTTGTATCCGTATGTCCATCCACTTACTATACACCTTATTAGCTGAGACTATGTCCATTTTATCAGCTTGACATGATGGCACCTATTATGGTGCCTGGTCACAGTGGGTACTCTGTGGCTATCCCTTGGATGAATGGGTGAGCTCAGAAGTAGATTCATTGTCTAGTTCTTCCCTTTAAGAGAGAAGAACCCCACCCTGTACCTGCTGTCCTGGGTGCTGATGCTGGAGACAGCCTTGCAGACTTTGGCTCATATGCTAATAAACCAAACATCCAAAATCACGGGAACACTGATTTGAGAGAAACTGAGAGGGTGGATTCTGCAGGATAAAGCTTTCAGGAAAAGAGATGGTTTGTGAGAAATTTAAAACTTAAAAACCTAATTTGATCTGAGCTCAAACTCTACCTCATGGTGAGCTGGTGTGTCATACCATTGATATCTGTGGCTCACTCTTATTTCATTTGATTGGCAGAGTTGATGCCACAGACCCAAGAAACTGACCAGCTGTTTTCCTACAGACTTTGACCACTTTCTCAGAAAGCCTTTGTTCCCTAGGGACTGTTCTTATTTCTAGGGTCCTACACTTTCTTTTCCTTTCCAGAGCCAGGAGACTACGGATTCTATTTTCTTTAAAAACCAAGACTGTTATTACATTACCATGTTGCATGATGGGTTATACTTCACCTTTTTCCCCCCCAGTTTCTTTACCTCAACAGAGTGTGAACTGAGGCACAAGTGTGTTCTTTTCTGTCTTTGGAGGCCACAGCTTGGTTTAGCACTGGGTGTACAAGAAAGCTGTATTGGTTACTTTTCTGTTTCTGTGATAAAATATTATGGTCAAAAGCAGTTTAAGGAACGAGTCTATTTTGGGTTCCAGAGGGCTAGAATCCATAATAGTGGAGTAGTCATGGCATGCCTAAAGGAGCAGGAAGCTGGCTATGTGGTGGTCCACAGGCTCATATACTTGATTATAGGGTCCCCAGTTGGTGGAACTCTTTGGGAAGGATTAGGAGCATGGCCTTTGTTGGAGGAGGTGTGTTACTACAAATGGACTTTGAGGTCCTAAAAGTCCATGCCACTCCCAGTGCCCTTCTGCCATGCTCCCCACCATAATGATCATGGACTCTAACCTTCTGAAACTGTAAGCAAGGCCCTAGCAAACTTACCCTTCTATAAATTGACCTGGTCATGGTGTCTTTATCACAACAATAGAAAAATAACTAAGATACCGGCCGATCATATTTTCAACTATACACAGGAAGCAGAGAGTTGCATAGATTCAAGGTCGGTTAATTATGGTGTGTAGGATGTCTTTATTTATTTGATTTTTATAATAAAACTTATAAAATTCTTTTTCAAAAGGAAGCAGAAACAGAGAGAGAACAGGAAGTATGATGAAGTCTCAAAGCCCACCCCAGTCACGTACTTCCTCCAGCAAGGCTACACCTGTTAAGGGCTTCATAACCTCCCCCAACAGCACCACCAACTGGAGACCAAGTGTGTAAATGCATGAAGCTGTGGGCACAGTTCTCACTCAAACCACCATAAAAGCCCTCAATAAATGCTCACACGTGAGCAGTGCTGCTGAACCATAGCAAGGAAAATCAGCCTGTTGGCCATAGGTGTGAGGGACAGGGCTGACCCACTGGCTCTCCAAGGCAGCCTAACATCATACATAGTAGTTTCTCTCTATAGTCATGGTCCCTGCAATGGTGGCAATTGGTTATCCCAAGCAAAATCAGCAAGAGCCCAATGGAGGGAAGTGGAGGGATAAGGCCAGGAAGAGGAACTGGCTTCAAGGGATGCTTCGAAGACAAGATGGAAGGTACTTTTTTATTCTGTTCCAGGATCACTGTTGCAAATTTAAATTGTCTCCTAGACACTGTAAACATCAGAAGAATTCTCTCTCACTGCAGCAGAGAAATGTAAGATTTCAAGAGGACAGCACGCATAACAACACTGTAAAAGGAAACCTCTATATCGCACTCAATTGTCAGCGACGGCGCATTAAGCATCCTAACGCTCACAGAGCTGCAGCAATTTGCCTCACATGACTGACTTACACTGCTCCCAGGAGATAATTTACCCCTGTTTGCTTACCAAAGGAACAGAGAAAATCCTGTAATATCCTTTCCCCTCATCTTCAGCCAAGAAATGATCTTGGTGGTGAGGATTTTGATGAAAGCTTTGCAACAGCCGTGGGAGCCGAGAGATGGCAAAACCCCAACTCATTCAAAACCCTGCATTCTAGGTAGGAAAGTGTAAAAGGACTTAAAATATCCTATACCGTCTCATGTTAAATCACAAAACCATGCTGATTCCCAAAAGTCCCTTGCACTGTGGATGAGGATTGCCTTTCTTCTAAGAAAGCTACCCTGACTTGGCTATAACTTTCCATCTTTTTACGTGTTCATCCATACCTCCAACACCCACCCAGGTATCCATATCTCCAGCACCCACCCAGGCATCCATGCCTCCAACACCCATCCAGGCATCCATGCTCCAACACCCACCCAGGCATCCATGCTCCAACACCCACCCAGGCATCCATGCTCCAACACCCACCCAGGCATCCAGCCTCCTATCCACTTATATGTTCCTATTCCCACATCCACAGAGCAGACGTAAGATTTCTGTGCTTGACATTGTTTCTACATGTCCAAAACCCCCTATGCTCTATGGACTAGTTCTCTTCTCTCTGCACCTGTGTGCTGTCTATACCGCCTGTTTCTTCTCATCTCCAGCCAGCCCAGCTGTGGCCCTTTCTACCAACAGTGCTCTTTCCAAAATGACATTAGCTGGCATGTTGCTAAAGACTGTCTGCATACCGTCACCTTCTCCTATTCTCTTCTATTGTCTTCTAGACATTTATACAATGTAATCCCCACTCCCAACCCTTCTGGGTGCTTTTTCTTGGGTTTGCTGCTGTCTTAGTTAGAATTTCTATTGATGTGATAAACATCATAGCCAAAATCATGTGGAGGAGGGGTGTTTCACCTTATAGCTTCAGTCCATCATGGAGGAAGTCAGGGCAGGAACTCAAAGACAAGACCTGGAGGCAGGAACTGAAGCAGAGACCATTGATAAATGCTGTTTAATGGATTGCTCCATGGGTTGCTCAGCCTGCTTTCTTAGGCAACTGAGGACCACCTTCCCACACCAACCAGCCCTCCACACCGATCATTAATTTAAAGACTTGCCCGTGGGTTGGCCACACAGGCATTTTTCAGTTGAGAGCCCCTGTTCCCAAACGACTCTCGCTGTGTCATGCTCTCGTGAAACCCGTCTGTGCTGCTGCCATTTTACCTTGGGCTTCTAGAGGCCTCAGCCTTATTCATCTGCATTCTTCAGTTAACATTTTCCCTTAAAATAGCCTCATCTGCCTGTTTATCACTTTCCAGGACGGCCTACAAAGTGTAACTCAGTACCTTAACCAGCCAAGATCTGTGGTCTCACTGCTCGGAAGGCTGGACACCAAGCTATTTACAAGTGGCACTTTCTTCAGAGGCCATGGGGGTGGCATCCACTCAAAGCCACTTGCTTATCCTCGGGTAGTTTCTTGGACTTTTGGGTTTCCTTTGGCTTGTGGAAGCATCAGCTGTATCTCTTCCTTCTTCTTCACATGGGGTCTTCCCTCCAAATACGGTGTGTACTAATTTTTTAATGAAGTCATCAGTTATACGGAATGAGGCCCAGCACTATGTCTTCATTGTAATTTGGTTGCCTCTTGCTGTCTCAGAAGAAAGTCACATTTTCAGGTTCTGGAGGTTAGGTTTCCAGCATGTGCCTGGAAGGAAGCTGTTCCCACAGCTACTCTCGTGTGTTACCATGCTAGGGCTCCCACATTTGAGCCCAGATGTGTCTCATGGACTCTAGAGCTGTTGTCCCCCAGTCATCTTCCTACGGATGAGCTTCGTGGAGTGTCTAAGACCACGTTTCAGCATCCTTCCCCAAAGCGGGTCCTCCGAGCTTTATGAATGGTGTTTTGCCGATTTAACTATCTTAGATGGAAACTAAGTGTGTGTGTGCATGTGCGTGTGTGTGTGTGTGTACTCATGTGGCAAATGGGACACAGCACAGGGGTTTGTGTATCTGTGTACCCTCATGACAAATGGGGCACAGCACAGTTGTGTGTGTGTGTACCCTCGTGATAAATGGGAGCACAGCACACGTGTGTGTGTGTACCCTCGTGATAAATGGGAGCACAGCACGTGTGTGTGTGTGTACCCTCATGATAAATGGGAGCACAGCACACATGTGTGTGTGTACCCACATGGTAAATGGGAGCACAGCAAGGGTGTGTGTGTGTGTGTATACCCACATGTGTGCAGGTACATGGGGCACAACACAGGTGTGTGTGTGTGTGTACCCACATGGTAAATGGGAGCACAGCACAGGTATGTATGTGTATGTGTGTGTACCCTCATGGTACATGGGGCACAGAACAGTTGTGTGTGTGTCTGTGTGTGTGTGTCTGTGCACGTGTGTGTGTGTCTATGCACGTGTGTGTGTGTCTATGCACGTCTGTGTGTGTCCACATGGGTGCAGGTACATGGGGCACAGGACAGGTGTGAAAGTCAGAAGGCAACCTCAGGTGTAGTCTTCATATGCTCTCCATGTTTGTCTGAAATAGGATTTCTCATTGGCCTAGAACTTCACCAAGTAAGCCAGGCTCACTGGCTCTTGAGTTTCCAGGGATCTACCTTTCTCTGCACCCCCTTTCATTCTCTAAGACCATAAGAACACACCGCCATACAAGTGTTTTCCATGGATTCAAAATTCCAAATGCAGGCTCTCAATTATGTAAAGCAAGAACTTTACCACTGAGCCATACTCCCAGATCTGCCCACAATTAAGATGTGTTTCCCCACATCAATTAACAATGTAACCAAGATAATCCTCCATTGCCTTTTGAATGAATTTAAGATGGAAACAGAATGGTCATGTTTGGATTCCTGGAAGACTGTTCTGCAATGTGAAAAAATGGACAGAGTTAGAATAATTGGTGGGACCAATGTCACAAGACAAGTAGTATACAGTGGTCCCACATAGTTGGCTTTAGACCTTTAGACCTATTTTGGTGAGGAAAATTGGATTCACTAAGTGGGGAAGAGTCTTGTGGTAGTTGGAGCTGCCACTTTACAAAACTCTAAAATTACACTGGAGACAGACCTCTGGGCACACCTGTGGTGGGTTATCCTGACTACATCTTCAATTGATATGGAAAAACCCATCTTAATTGTGTCAGGTCCGTTCCCCAGGTAAGGGATTCTAGACTATATGACATAAGAAATTAAGCCAAGTATGCAAGCTTGCAGTCACTGTTAGCTTCTTCTGACAGTAGTTCTGAGTCCCGCTGCTTCAAGCTCCTATTGACTTGACTTCCCTGCCATGATGGACTGTAATCTGGGACTGGGAGCTGAAACAATCCATTCTCCTTCAGTTGTCTTTGTCGGTGTGTTTTATCACGGCAACAGGAACCAAAGCTAAGACAGAGTTTGTGGGTGTCAGACAGGGACTTGCCAAACAGTTTGGGATTCAAGAGCAATTTCTGTCTACCCACCTGGTATGTATGTGTAGGTGGCCATGATGATTATGAATATGGCCCAAGGCTGGCTGTTTAGCTTTTCCCGTTGTTCCCAGTAGCAGAGCTGCAATACAGTTCTCTTTCTATTGTGTCTCAACTCACAGAAGACCTGCCTGAGCAGCTGCCTCTGCCAGCTTCCGTCCTGCCTTCCTGCTCAGGTGACTGACATGTGTAAACACCATTAGCTCCTCCCTGGCAGAAATGTCTGTCCTTTTCTTCCCCTGCTCATGAAAAAGACATAAATATTTTGTGAATTGGTACATAGACTTCTGGCTTGAAATCCCAACTCCTAAAGGAGAAGACTTCTGTGGACCATTAGCATTGGCAAGAGACTGTCGTGAATTGGCTCCTGGAGAGTAGCTTTTCCACTCACTTAGCATTTAGCTCACTTTACAAAAATTGTTTCTGTGAACTGGCTTTTCCCCTCCTGGACCATAACAAAATGAGGGCAAGTGCCTTGTCTTCTTGTTCTTCCCTGCATTTAGCAGAGGGCTAAGGCACAGCCTGGCCCACATTAGGCGTCAATCATGTTGATTACAAGGCCATCACAGAAACAGGCCAAGAGACAAAGGTTTCTCTTGAACTGAGGTTTGGACTAACAATGAATGATGAGGCTGCATTATTAATGTTCTGTCAAATCTGTCAATCAACAAATTTAATAGTTCCATTTGGAAAGGAAAGTATTCCAGAAGAGCTCCAGGAATAGATTTGTAAGCAGAGGTTTTCTAGAACCAGCAGTAGGTACTTCCCATGCTTGGTGGGCAATGGTGACATTGCAGGACGGTGGTAGTGATACTGGAAGGTGCATAAGAATTGCAGGTCCCTTTAAAAGCCCTGTGTGTGTGAATGAGCAGCCTGGTTTAGGTCACAAGGAAATCAAGACTTCAGGGGAGGGGCAACAGAGGTCCAGTCACTATAGAAGAAAGTTGGAGTGTCACCTAATGCAAACCAAGCCAGTGATTCACAGAGGCGAGCCTAGCTTGTAAGAATCTGGGCCTTACCTACGTTGACCGTTCTTCGATCTCTCATCCTGTCCAAACCCTCCCCTATGCTACCAATGGCTATAATCTAATGCCCAGGCAGAATAGGTTATCTGTCATTTTTCCAGGATCACCAGCTTCTCGTGTATAGAAGTGGTTTAATAAAACTGATTTGCTGAGCTGGAAACTATACTAGAGAACATGGGTTTTTTGATTAAGTGTTTATTTGTGCCTGTGCTGTTAGAGATCCACCATTGGTATCTGTAAAATGGGGCTAGTAAAATCAATCCTTCAGTATTGTTAACACCTGGAGATCGTGTGTGTGAAACTTCTTGGCACAAGAGGGTGTTAAGCATATGTTAGGCATTTTATTTTTTCTGTCACAGAAATCAGTAGTAGTGCTAAGTCTTTGGTAGTAAAATCAACTGTAGATACACAAGATGCATCATATTCTAGACAGAATAAGTGAATACAGTTTTAGGCACGAGATATGTGTGGTTGGGGTATTCTATTGCTTTTCCTCTCACATGCAGATTTTAGGCAAAAAATCAATTAAAACTTTTTAATGTGCAAGTACCTAAATCTTTAAAATATGTATCTTGAAAACCTAGCTTTTTGGTTAGATGTTTAATATTTGAAATAAGATAATCAAGAAATCTTGAAAAACTTAAGCATAAAATGTAGAAGGCCTACAAAAGTGCAATGATAGAAACAGCAAGTGTTTTAACAAGGTATTTATTTATAAAGTGACTAAAATCATCAGCTATAAGAGGTGGAGGGCGTGTAACAAGTACAGTGGATAACACTGGGGCTGGGCGGTTGGGTTTCTTAGAGAACAAAGTGCTGAGCGGGGAATGTGGCTCACAGTTAAAGCATTGGCTTGCTATGCCCAAGGTCCTAGATTTGATTGCCAGCACCACAAACATAAACAGCAAGTAAACAAACAAACAAACAAATAGAATATATCAAAATGAAAAGTTGTAGTCTTACCTGCATGTGGAGCACCTTCTGGGATAACTCTTCCATGGCTCTAAAGCTATTTTCTGTCTGTGAAATTCAACACAAATTATTTTTAAGATTTATTTTTAATTACATGTATGTATATGTGTGCTGGAATCTTGTGTAGATATGTGTGGTGGTACCTGCAGAGGTCAGAAGAGGGTGTTGGGACCTGTGGAACTGGAGTTACAGGCAGTTGTGAGCTGCCCAACATTGGTGCTGGGAACTGAACTTGAGTCTTCTCCAAAAGCAGTATGACTTTTAAGCAACTCTCTAGCACACAAATGGCTTTTTATTGAAATAAAGCTTTCCACCTAATGTGTTGTTGAATTATTATATCTTGCTGAGGGAAAAAAAGTCATATAAGTATGACTATGAACTAACACAAGTACAAAGTATAGATAGAATTCTATTTCTGCTTTCTGTGGTTCTTTGTTAACTCTACCATCATGAAAAAGATCCCAGCTCTTCCAGCCACCGAAAATTGTTTGCCAATTTGAAAGTCAGTTTCACAGTCAGCACATTATTTGAAAGTTTGTCAGAAGAATCCTCCACCAAAGAATCTAGTGTTCCAGGTAGACAATGGGCATGCCTGAGGTAAATAACATAATCCAAGGGGGTGCGAGGGAAGGAGGTTGGTGCTCCCTGGCACCAGATCTACACAAGGTAGTTGCCTAATAATCTGGGAAAAGATGTTTCCTGATCTGCTCAGAGGGGTGTTTGTGAGACCCAAGTTTTCATTGACTTTTTGTGCCCGTGGCATATAAAGGCAGATGGTAGAGTCCTTGGTTTAGATGGTAATGGTGAATTTGACCTCTTATCATCCACATTATCTTTGTCCACACAGAAACTGCCCTGTTGCTTTGCATGTCACTCACAGTGCTTTCCAAAGACATTTTTCCTAGTTATTCTTCATCAGCTTGACTTTTTCATTTATCTGAGAATACCACACATCCCATTCAGAGTACTCAAGCAACTGCCTCACTCAGTCAAGCAGCTGAGCCTCTTGTTTCCCTTGGCTTTGAACTCCCTAGAGCAGATCCCCAGGGAACCCCTGCCTAGCACTTCCCAGTCTTTCCTGTGAGCTTTTTACAATATCCCCACTACCAGCCATGGGAAGTAGACATGAAGTCAGATAATGCAAAGACTTCCTCCTGATTATTTTACTCATAACCTGAAGCTATGAGAATGAAAATCTGGACACTCTCTGTTTTCTGCAGACAGGACAAACCCCAGGTAATTGAGAAGCAATGAAGTTGGACCCTACAAAGAAAGCTAACACTGTGAAGAGATGGCACCGGAGCTGGGTCCAGCTGTTCCTGCTTCAGGGATAGCTTAGCTATTCTGCCTCTGGGTTGCTAAACCCTAAAAACTCCCCTTTTCTTTAACCTAAGTTAGAGTGGCTTTCTAATGCATGACATCAGTGTTCTTGACTTCCACTATTGGTCACTGTTTTCACCTGCTCATTGTTAGTCACCATCACTTAAACTCCCTGAGTACTTCCTGTGAACCATGTAATCTGAACAGAAGAGGAAACAAAAGGGTGGAGATTCCCGGGGTTGTAATGGGCTCGGTATCTACACATCGATGTTGCTGAGCCCAGATTCCTACCTGATCTCCCCAGATACAGGCAGCCTGGGCTTTTAACTACTACCTGCTGTTTTGATCTCAGTTGGGCAGAACTTCCTTTTCAGAAACAAGCAGAGGCAGAAAACCAGGAGTCCCATGCTCTTTAGAACTCTTATTTCAGAATCATGGAGTTGGGCATTTGTTGGAAGGCCCCACACTACAGGCTTCATGTATTCCAGTATTCAGTCTCTTCTAACTAGATACCCCAACCTTCAACTCAAAACTCTACCCGCTAACGTGTTGTCCATTCTCCAAGGCCACTTTTGATGTAACCATAGATCTTTCCCTGCTCCATGCTTGACATGAATTCATTCCCTTCTTGGTCCACAGTTCACATAAGGTTATATCTAATTGGTTGCCTATCCAACTTTAATAATGAGATGAGAGCTCCAGGTAGGCATGGATTATATATCCTTCAGTTGTTTGACTTTGCCCCTGACACAAACCTACTTAATAATAGATGTTTAATAACCATCTGTTGAGCCAAATTAAATTTGGGAGCATGCGGAGTCCCATTACTGCAGATAGAAAAATATTCTCCAGCCTGGATAGTTACAAAACATGGCCCCTAATGTCCCTACTACTATGGCTCATGTCTGGTTTGTGGAGAACTGATGGCAGTTCATCAATTGGAGAATTTAAGTTATTAATTCTAAAAAAGTGAGCCTTAAACTTCATAGCCAGGCCAAGAGACACACTAGGAGTTTGAGCCATGATGCAGTCATCTCCAGTTTTGGAAATAAAGAAACCTAACAAATCCCATCTTGACAAGGTGGCCAGAGTCAGCATCATCACTGATGTCATACAAGTAACAAAAAAATGATATTCATCTCTCCATCATATCCCAAACACATCACCAACATCATCATCATAAAAAAAAACATGGAGCAAATATCACTTGATGGAAATTCTACAAAATAATTTATAATCACTCCTTAAAACTGTCAAAATTATTTAAAACGAGGGGAGATGAGAAGCCATCCCAGACCACAGGTGACTCAGGAGATGTGGTGACTGGATGTAACATAGCATCCTAGATGAGACACTGGACTATAAAGGGACATTAATGATGAAACAAGTGAAATTCAAATGAAGGCTGGAGTCTCGTCAATAGCAGTGCACCAATATTTATCTTGCGATGTTGCCAAAGGCACCATTTGGAGTGGAAGAATCGAGTTGGTTGACGCTCTTCTTGAGCACAGTTCCTGCACAGCTGTTCTGGTCACAGACCCGTGGATGGAACATTGATGAGAAGAGGAATGGATATGGGGAGGGAGGATCCTGAAGGCTGCGTTTTCATCTATCACATTGGATAAAGACTACAGGTGAAACTGGACTTTAGCAGTCAAACTGGAAGGAAAGGGGGCGAAAGCAAGTGTGGCGCAATGCTTTGCTCCCCTTAAACTAACTGTGGGGCTGTGTGGGCAGTTTTAATTTAGAATGCGAGTTTCCACCCAAGCATTGTCTTCTGATATCACCTCCAGTGAATGACTCTATCAAAGCAAATGTCTTTAGAGACCCAGAGCCTTCCTCCATGTGTTTTCTTCCTTGGGGTTCCTTCACAGAGTAGAAACGAGTTCCTTAAGACTGTCACGGTCACATGCCTGACTGCCAAGGATTTTGAAGACACTTCTGACTTTTTCTGCTCAGAAGTTCTCAAACTGGTGTGTGCTCTGTCTTTCCAGGTACCTCCAGATCATCAGTAACTCGATGCAAACCAGGATCCAACTGCCCCAGTTCCCACAGCAGCATCAGCAGGCAACTGTCCCCTCTAGCTGTCACGGAAGACTCTGCTGCTCCTATTCTTGAACTCCAGAGCCGAGGACCCTCTGGAGTTTGTGGACACAGGGTTGAGAGACAGAGCAGAGCAGGTATGTGTGTGACCTACAGCAGTACACTGTAGCAGCCTTCTAGACAGCCACGGAAATGCTGCCTGGGGCACAGAGAGGCAGAAATGCTTCCCAGAGCATAGGTGCCGGGATGGCTTATCAAATGGGAAGAGGGAGAAGTTAGGACATAAGACATGCAGTTTATTAGGGATAAACAATGCCATAAAGAACAAAACTCGAAAATCTATTGTTAAAAAAGTTACATCATAGACTGTCGGTGACCTCTGATGAAATTTATTTTTTTTATTAAAAATTTCCACCTCCTCCCCTCCTCCCATTTCCCTCC
>LOJH01052811.1:0-19098 GCA_001685095.1 Ellobius talpinus
GAAAGAAAGAAAGAAAGAAAGAAAGAAAGAAAGAAAGAAAGAAAGAAAGTAGAAAGTAGATAGTAAATAGATGTAAGTTGAAGGTGACTTGAGAAGATGTCAATGGGTTGGGGGAATGGGTGATTCGGAGGTCAAGTTCCTTGCACAGGTGAGTTTTCATTATGCCTCTGGGCCCTCACAACCAGGTTAGGCCTGGCCACAGACTCTCAACAAACAGTGACTGAAGTCACTTTCCATGAGGCATCCCTGGGTTATGGGACAGTAGCCAGGTATGTGAGGAGCTTTGGCATCTACAACGCACACTGTCCTGCTTGCATGTTGCATCCCTCATCCTGCACCACCCACGGCCCCAGGATTAGGGAACAGGGCTGACTGGCTCATGGAGATGCTACCCTGCTTCCCTCGGGATGTGGCTGCTGAGTTCTCCATCTCAGCATCCCATGGCTGCCAGCGAAGAAGACTGTGTTCTACTTGGCTGATTTCATCCTTCAACCTTTCCCATAAATATGATCCCCCTCTGCTTGAGTGGATATCCCCTTCAGCTTCCTCCTTCCTACTGCTTGAATAGCCATGTAACGTGTTGTTGTACAGGTTTTCACTGCCTTCATTCCGCATTGTTTGCCTTGTTTTTTCCATGGAGTGTGTCCTGTTCTTGTCCCTCTGTCCCATTCAGCGTCCAAGGAAGCGGCTCAGAAATATTCTAAATATTGCCACGGTGCAAGAATGCGTGAGGCTTGTGATATGTGGACAGTTTCTGTTCTGTGAACATAGAGTTACGATTAAGCAATGTGATTGTATTTATTAAACATGGTTCCGCTAAAGATGAAATTCAAAACAATATCATCTGCCATAAATAGATGTTTCAAGGTTGGGATCAATGCATGAAAACAGGTGGGTGCACACAGCAAGGTGTGCATCTGAAAAGACGGTTCCACTAACCCACAGTGATGTGACGTCACTGTGCAGAACATGATTGACAGTCAGCTTTGCAAACAAGGGTCACCCACATCCAGTTTCCTGAGCAGATCATCATGGATTCTAGCGGTTTATTATTCTAGCAGTGGAATAACCTCTGCTTTACCTGGCAGAAGGAAGGGAGCCTACAAAAAACTATTAGTTGGCTGGTAGAATTTATCTATTTCCTGCAAGATTACACACACGTGCCTATTTCGTAATGCCATTATAAACATATGATTAATATTTATGAACTATGTAGATCACTTAAAAATTCTACTCTTTTGTAAACACACACATACCAACTGTTCTTAAAATTACAGAAAAAAATATTTCACTAATAGCAATCCCAGAAATCACCAAAAATATCTTATTTACGTAAAACTCAACTTCTCATTGAAGCATCCGCTTCTTTCGTAATGATTCTAACAAGAGCAGGCTAGGTAAGATTGGCAAGAACATAAAGATGGGGTGATTTTTCCCCCAAGGGCATAATTTTACACTGGCATATCAAAATAGCTTTAGATAAAATTAGACATGTGGGAAGGAATATATAGAAAGAGCATGCATGGTACAAAGATCCAACGCAGGGATGTTTGTCATCTGCTTTAAGCAGGTTCCTGCCTCTCACACAGATTCAGCAATTACAAGCTGATTCACATGTGGGTTTTCAGTATCCATCCAAGGCAATGGGCCATGGACACGTTCTGTGGAGTGTCTCTGGAGGTCTAATTAATTTCTTGAAGCTTATTAGTAGAATGTTGTGATGGCCATTTTTAATCTGCTTACATTGTTCAAAATAATCTGGGATTTTGAGAAGAACAAAACTCAAAGGTTTTTGTCTAGAAACTAAAGTAAGAAAAAGAGAAATTATAGGCCTCTATCCACCTCTCCCCTCACCCTGTTGCCATACCTCCAGCTGATGCCAGCATCCCTGCCTCCCAGTATAGATGGGTTCCTAGGGTCATCTACTCTCGGAAGCCCGAAAACTGGTCCGCCACCCTTGCTTTGCACCACAGCAGGCCTCCAGGTTGTGCTACTCTCTTACCTGTCTCAGCCGGGTGGACTTCACTGGGAAGATGCCTCACTGGTACTCAGTGCCCTCAGTGCCACTAGCAGCCTGCCCAGCATCCTGCACACATGACACTTGGTGTTTCCTCTCAAGTATGAGATCCTCTGTGATAGGAGAGCTATGGGGATGTTCATAATGCCTATCTCCAGGTAGCCCCTTATACTCTAAGAGATGGTTCTGTCAGGGGCTGGAAAAGCCATGCAATGACTTTGGGGCCACTGAAGACGGCAAGTATTTACAAGGTTCTCTGGTTCCAGCTGGCTGTCCTGGCTCAGTCCTTTCCTCCTGGAGTATCACTTGTATAAAAATAAGGCTAGGCAAAGTCCAGGCTAAAGCACCTTTGCCAAGTCTTCTGCTTTGTGGCGTATTGAATGAACGTGTCCTCTTCTGTAATGCAGGGCCCAGCCCACCCTAAGTTGAATAATATATTTTCAGTGATTCTGAAAATGGGCCGTGATGCCGTCTGCCACATGGCTCATGTTTGCACATCTCCATATAGTTACGATTTCCGAATTTGACAGTATAACTCTGAATCTGATTAATTAAGAATGTGTAAAAACAAAGTTCTTGCATTATAGCTCGTTCCTTATCTTTGTGTCTTTTACTGTGATGTTGTAGAACTTGGATCATATGGAAAACTAAAATATTATGACACAATGACTGAAGAAGGTAAGAATGACTTCAGAATTGTATGCTGTTGGCTTTTTTCTTTTCCTTCTTTCATTTATGGTGTCTGTTGCTTGCCCATATTTTAATCTCTTTATTTTCTTCTTTGCATGACCTCAGTAACATTGTGTGATTTGCTTTTTGTGTTTGTTTGAGTTCTGCATTTTTTTGTCTTGTTTCTGCCATTGTGTTTCGTTGGAATTAGAGACATGCAATACCATGGGTAATTATGTTATTCCATTCAAATGATCAAACCATCCCAATTATAAAACACACAGAGAGAAATGGTGTCGGCAATGCAAGCACAAATCAACACCCACACACTCACAGGAACATACAGAAACACATCCTCCCAGCACTCTCCTGAGATGTCCTGAATTTCAGAGGGAGATTAAGTTCTGGTGGATTTATGGTTTGTGCAAAAGCAATGAAATACCTAAAGTAGTAGCATAGACACCTTAAACCAGCCTGAAACCAAGGTCTCAAGTACAGGGCTCTGGACTCGTGTTAAGGCTTTGCCATCTCTGCCAACTCCGACAAGAGCCTTAACCTGATAGGCCAGAGAATTCCAGGCATTCCAGGCATCTGAATAGTTTATCTGAGGCCCCCACTCTGTGAGGTCAGGTGAGTGACTTGAACAATTCCCTAAGCAGAGATTTATTTTAAAATGCACTTACTAATGACTTTCAGACCTTATTTCAGAGGGTAACATTGTCCCAGTGAGAATCACTTTTCATAATTATTTAATTCTGGAACAGAATCATAGAACATCAACTTGAAATTTTTGAATCTTGTAAATGGAGATGGCTTCTCATCTTAGCCGCTCTTTCATCCCACGCATATCTCCACATCTTGATGAATATATAGTGTTTCTTTTAAAAAATCATTTTTACATGATTCTTTCTCTGATACTAATGAGCAATCAGAAGGTACCCTTCAGCACAATAAATTCCCAAATGTATTCTATATCTTGCATTCGGCTTCCAGTATTTCTTAGCTGCTTTAGTTTGCCAAAGATCTCCTAGCTGCTTTGCATGCCCAAAGTGGACAGTCTGAGAGTCCTGGATAAGAGGAAGCCCTCCTCAGCCCATCCAATTCTGGCTTCTGTGCACACCTGGGCCCTTCTCCATTGCTCTCCAGGGTTTCTGGCTAATGCTGCAATGTGGTTAAGTCATCTGGCCACTAAGAAGATCTCAGGCAGAGTCCTGCCAACAGCCAGAAAAATGCAGTGAAAGGCCCAAGAACAGAAGGATGAGTGCCCTTCCATCAAGGATTAGAAAGAGCTCTTACACATTAAAGGAAGCCCCTGACCTGGCTGTTATTTGACTCCCAGCTTGAGGAGAGGGTTTGCTAACTTCTACTACTGCCCTGTTGCTAATCTCCGCTGTCTCCTTTACACCCTGCCCACGTCCTACCAGCCCAGCTCCCGTTAGTCACTTTCGTCTCCCTTTCTCTCTTTCTCTGTTTCTTTCCTTCCTCTTTGTCTAACCATCTGAGCAAACACTGCTATGCAGAATCCCCTTCCTCTCTCCGTGCTAACCCAGAGGAAGAATCACAGGGAGATACAACAGTGCTCCTCGCAGTCTGACGATATTGCTTGCTGATGGTTGGGATGTGGGAGAAGAAAAGAGAAGGCAAACTGCTGTGTGGACTAAGAACCAAGGATGGTCCTTAGGAAGCTTAACCACACACTTGGTGGCCTCGTGGATCACCTTTAGCATTCTTCCCTCATGTATCTCCTACTGTCTTGTTCTTAGCTAAACATTCAGCCCTGCTGTGATAAGAGAACTAAAGCAGTATCCTATGAGATAGTGTCCCGTGATGTTTCTAGTTCTATTTGAACGAGGAAGGAAAGGTGAGAGGGAGCCATATTGAAAGCACTTTTGACTTAGATTTCTTTACCAGGTGGCTCTTGGTCCCTGGCTATGCTGTGAGCCACTACAGCCTACAGTGAATCACGCAAGAGGGCTCAGGTGTGCAGGGTTCTCGGGTTGCTTTGGTCAGAGAAATCTTGCTTACATGGAGCTTCTTGAGAGACCATCCCGGAAATGCTACCTGAGGTTGACCCTTCACCTGGAATGAAAACCTCTGGAGGAGTAAAGCCTTCTAAACACAGAGCAATCCCTCGGAGGTACCAATATAAAGGATATTGTGGAACAGAGGTTCAGCCCTCTCGGACCATGCCATTAGGAAGGACAAGCTAAGTTTGGCTTGAAACTTAATGCTTGGATTCCATCAAAGGGACCCAGAGTCAACTTAGATCCCATAGAGGTGACAATAGACATATTCTTAAGGACTTCCCACCTCTTACTTACAAACAATAATCGTAGCTGTGATTTACAACTCTCCACGCTGTGCAGTTTAAGGGAGTGTCACAAAGATAGGTGTTTGGGGCGTTAACTATGGCTTCACCTCGTTTGGGAAATACTCTGCTCCATGTCTGCAGCTTTTCAGTCTTAACACTGTGTCAAGCCCTCCAGTAAGGCTTTATGACGTTAGCTCACATGATGAGTCGTTATTTATAACTATTTGCTGGGATTCTCTGGATGTGATGTAAGGTCAGCTGCTTGCAACAGATGCTCTTTGTCCTCCTTAAGTGGATCAGCTGGAAAGATGCATTATCCATGCTATCTCCTCTCCAGAGAAGACTGGAATAGGGATTCTTAAATCACAGAACTGTCCTACACTACACATAGTTGGCACATACTTTTGAGCACACACACATGCTAGGTATCCTACTGGGTACTCTGAGGACGAGAATGGAGAGCAGGCAGTTTGTTCCTATGGAAACTTTCAGACAAGGGGGAACAATCACAGAGAGTGACTGAAGCACCAAGAAGAAAATGGTAAATACCAGAGAAGTTCGGGAGATGACGTAGAAAAAAATCTCTTCCAGTAAGAAGGAAGAAGATTTTTATGAAAAAGGTGGTCTTTGAACGAGCCCTAAAAGGTCAGTAGATATGGGATAAACTGGAGAAGGAAGATGGCGAGGACCAGCTGACTGGGTCAAGAGATTAACGAAACAGGGAGGCCGCTCTGGAAACAGGAAGGCCGCTCTGGCATTGTGAGTTGCCGTCTCCTGCTGGGTGCAGGCCCATGGGGTTTGTAAATTTTGTATTGTCTCCCCAGCATCATGACCACATGGGTAAGCGGTAATGACAGTGGAAAAAAAATCAAGGTTCACAGAAGTTTCTTAGTGCTGAGGAAACTGGCTTCAAGAAGCAAAGCGATTCATCTGGGAATACAGAGGAAGTGGTGGCCTGAACTCAGTACAAGTCACACCAAAGCCCTGCCTTGTGCAGACGTGGCTCTGGGGAGCACTACCATTCAGCCCTGCCTTGTGCAGGTGGTCCAGGGAACACTGACATTCAGGTCTGCCTTGTGCAGGTGGTCCAGGGAACACTGACATTCAGGTCTGCCTTGTGCAAGTACCATTCAGCCCTGCCTTGTGCAGATGTGGCTCTAGGGACCACTGAAATTCAGCCCTACCTTGTGCAGATGTGGCTCTGGGGAGCACTGACATTTAACCCTGCCTTGTGCAGATGGCTCTGGAGAGCACTGAAATCCAGCCCTGCCTTCTGCAGATGTGACTCTGGGGAGCACTGCCATTCAGCCCTGCCTTGTGCAGATGTGGCTCTGGGGCACATTGACATTCAGCCCTGCCTTGTGCAGATGTGGCTCTGAGGAACACTGACATTCAGCCCTGCCTTGTGCAGGTGGCTCTGGGGAGCACTGCCATTCAAGTTGGCTTCAGTGCATGGAGTGAAGGTCTTAGTATCTGCCTCCAGTTTCTTTTTGTTTCTGTAACAAAGTACCCCAGCAGATGTGACAGCCCAAGACATCTATTCATCAACATGAAGTTGGGCATGGTGCTAGGGTACTATCGGGACCTGCAGCTGTCAAAGACAATCTTCCTGAGAACTTATGCCTGGTGGGAGACATGAGAGATAAAAGCTGTAAGACATTAAACCTGGAGCACACAGCAGGGTCCCTCTCTCAGCCTTGGGAACCTGGAGCAGGCAGAGTCCTGGAAGCCCCAGCTCTGCCCCAGTCAAACACTGCCTCCACAGCCTCACTCCTGTGTCCCAGGGTGATAAGCTCTCTAACCAGTGCGTTCCCTTAATAAAAGCTGCATAGGAGGCATTTTATAAGCATGAGAGGTAGTGAGCTTTGCTTTCCCCAAGGACTGTATTTGCTTCTAGAACAAGACATTTGTGGAAGCTCAACTGAATAACCCTAATTGTTGTATTTCCATGACCTCAGCTAGAGAGAGAGGGAGAGAGAGAGAGAGGGAGAGAGGGAGAGAGAGAGAGAGAGGACTCTGTCTCCTCAAAAAAATAATACTACTGCCTATTCAAGGAAGAACAACTTCAAATCTCTAAAATGAGTAATCTATAGTTTATTTCTCATTTGCTTATACACAAATTTCATTCTCACATTGGAGAATTCTCACTAAATTGATCATGACTTCTTTTCTTAACATTGCTCTAAATGCAAATGTATAAACTCCTTCAGGGATATGAGATGACTTAGCAGCTAAAGATACTTGCTACCAATTCTGATATCTCGAGCCCGATCCCCAGGACCCACATGGTGAAAAGAAAGAATCAGTTCCTAGAAATTGTGCTCTGATCTCTAGATACACACCATGGCACAAGCCCTAATCCACCTGAAAAAATAAACAAATGTACAAAAGAAAAAGTTAGCTCAGCATTTTTTTCTAGCTGAACCCATATCTCAAGCATACTAGACAAGCGCTCTCTCTCAGACCAACCTCCTCTCCCAGGCCCCAGTTTATATGATGGATTTAAGGCAAAGGCAATATGCATAAGTAATCATTTTGCCCTTACAAAGGCAGGTAGGTAGCTGGACAGTTGCCTCGACTAGCCTTGAAAGCAGCGATGTGCAGCAGAAACTGCTTACATCAGATTACCCTAAAGCTGTGGCCACTTAACAAAGCCATTTGCAGAAGGAGTTCACCACTGTTTAAAAGAATCAATCATTGTTCATCTGTGTAAGTTAAAGTAAGGTAGAAAAGGTTGTGATGGTGAGCGCAAAAATTGTGAGGACCTCTCCCCGATGAAATTAAGTCTGTTTCATAGCAACCAACAGCTCCTTTACCTAACCAAGAAAGTGCTGATGTCTTGCATGAATCGTGGGATCCTAAACTACATGTGTAGCTAGGTTTTTCTAAAAACCCATTGTTTCAAAGAGACAAAAGCACCAGCCAGTCTCACAGTACTTCAGTCACCCAGTGTTTACAGTTGCCATGAACTAATACACTTCTGTTTCAAAGACAGTTGGATTCTGAAATACCATTCAGGAGTGTTCCCCATTGCCAAAGATACATCCTCTGAAACCATAGAGCTAAGACAAGTCCTCAGGTTATCTGGTGTCCTTTCTATACATTTTAATCATTGCTTTCATCACTGACTGTGTTATATATACTTATATTATCAGATAGGATTGGTTCAACAATAAATAGCAAAAAAAATCTAAATTGACAATGTCTTAATCAGGTAGAAGTTCATTTTTCTCTCAAGGGGAGGGTCAGGAAGATGTGGTAGCCCTACAATAATTCACAACCCAGACCCCTTCCACCCACCCTGATGCTTCAATGCCCTAAGGTACTTTAACCGTACCCCATGGCCCAAGATGTCTGCTACTGGAGGCCAGTATCACATCCACAGCTCCAGAAGGTAAAAAGGTCAAAATTATTCCATAGCCTCCTCCCCTTCAAATATTCAAAGCCCCACACCCTCAGAGAGTCGTAGCCCTCCCCCTCAAGTATTTTCTTTTTATTTCAAGGAAGCTTCTCTGAAAGTCTTTTCAATTAAACTTTAAGATTTCAGTCCTCGCCCACTGCTCTCCCCACCATCACTTACACCTATGAGGCTAGCATTGCACAGGCAAACCTCGTCACATGGCTAGTTTCAAGACAGACTGGAAATGCAGATTTTCTTGAAGAGTTGGTAAATTACTGCCCTTAATAATTAAGTAGTAAGTCGTTAGGAAATGACAGCAGAAGGAACATTGATGGGCAACTTGAAGTCTCATGTTCCCTCCTTTGAATACCCGTGTGTGGGTGAGGATAGTGAGACAGAGGAAAGCCATGTGTGAGAAAACCAAGAGCTCGTGGTAACTCTGGGAGTCTCATGAGACAACCAAGCAGAGACACGCAAAAGGTATTTATAAAAGGCTGACCTTGGGAGAGCTGTCAGGCAGAGCTATAGAGGTCAGTTTGCCAGTCATACTTATATTCTCTAAAGTTGGACAGCTGGATGTTAACGCATGACTTAGAGATAGGAAAAGATGGCCACAGACTGAGCTTTGGTGACTCCAAAGTTGTGAGTCTACAAAGAAAGAGGAGGCCCAAGTAGGAAGGCTACCAGGTGAGGAAGATGCCCCAAAAAGCAAGGAAAGACCACGTTCCAAAGGGAGCAGTTAACAGACAAGAGTAACAATGAATGGACCGGTGAGAACAGGGCATTGCTGTGGTAGAAAGCCCAGTTTGGGAGGTGGTGAGGTGTCAGTAGTGATGAGGTCTAGAGACCAGCCTTAAGGTAGTGGAGGGGTAACTGAGTGACAGGAAACATGTCCTGAAATGTGTGGGTTGTAGCAGTGAGGAGACAAGGGTGACTCTCCTGGTGGTGTTGCCATGTCTCTGTGGTTGGCAGCAGGAGTAATGGTGGGGAAAACCACGATGGAAAGGTTTAAAATCTTCAGGGAAGCTAAAAGAAGGACTAGGTAGCGCTTTCAGGTGTAGAGGTGGTGGGTTGCTGGCTGAGGGAGGTGCTCCAACAGAAAGGAGAGAGAAGGGGGTTGTTTCAGAGGCTGTGACAAAAGGAGGACTTCTGTACGTAGTGTTTGAGTTAGAAGGAAGAAAGCAAAACTTGCAGAGAAGAAGTCAAGGACAGTGGAGGTTGGCTGCCTTCAGCACTGGGAGGTTATGTTGGGTTAGGAATATTCAAAGCCATCTGGAGATGCGGTCCAGATGTCGAGATGAAGCAGGCATTCTACTGAGATAACAGGATGTTGCTTAGGTCTAGGAACAACCTAACAGCTCTCATCCCGTTCTTCTAATGAATCCATGGCCATTTGTCATGGGACAGCAGTGTCTATCTTATCAGAAGGGAGAACTTCAGGTCCCTTGAGGGCCATCCGCTGGTAGTATCATCGCTAGGAAAAGAAATCAACCTTCCTCAGTTCAAAGAGAGAATTTAGCCCAGACTAGGGAAACTTTTCTCCTCAGACATAGCCAAAGGCAGAATGGCCTGGCTTAGAAAGATACAAGTCCCCTTCTCGGGAGAAGAATGTTCAGATGATGGACACCCAATACCCCACACTCATTTTTATGACCATCCTCTAGGAAGGATGACATCACTCAATGGCTTGCCATCTGCTCCAACCTCTGAACACCTGACCTTGTAGCTGGTCAAGCTGGGAAGTAGTAAGTGCTTCCTGGGTCACCCACCTAAGGTAAAAATCTTGAGTATTGTTGAGTCCAGTTTACAAGAAATAGAACATCTTCTAGAACTTTGACAGAACAGGAGGTGTTAGATTCCCTTTTTATTACTAATCAAAACTTTTACCAGAGTAGAAATTTTAATCACAAACTAATTTTAAATTTATTAAAACTGTTTCTTATATATAAAAAATTACATTCACACAAAAGTAAAAAAGAGACACTCCATAATGAAGCCAGGAAGTGTCCTTCCTGCCCTAAACTCCTAATCCCTTAGAGAACTAAGGAATTACTTCTTTAGCATAACCCTCCACATTGAGTACATTGTTCTGGGTTTTGTGCATTAATTATGCCTTGGATACCTGTCTATACGGGCATATTCAGACATCCTGCTTTCTTTTCCAGTAGTTGAGTAGTATTCTACTACATGGCTGTTTCACGGTGGATGCAGTCAGCCTCCTGCAGATGAACATTTGAGATATTTTCATTATTATATTCATTGTTACTGTAACAATGCTGTGCGGTCCTTTTCTGGGCCCATGTTCTAAATGCTATTGTGTAGATTCCTACACATAATACAAATATCTGAAAACAGAAATGTCAGATCAAAGAGTATGCATACGTTTCTCACATTCTAAAAGACACTGCCAAAGTACCCTCCAGACCAGAATGGCTGCACCAATTTATACTCCCATTTACAGTGTCTGGAAGAGCCTCAAAGGCAAGGTTTAAATTAGCCCATTGGGGAGAGATGTTTCATGACTCCGTCGCAAAGCAGATAGACTTTGTAATAGAGCTACTTTCGAACTACTTGCTTTAGAAATACAGGTTTTTTAGCAGAGTTGAGTTAAAGCCAGGGTGCTTTTGTGGTTGAAGTGGTTGCCCTCTCAAACATAAGTGACAAGACTGTTCCTCCCACACAGAACATCCCGTTTCCACTGCAGCACATTCCTTGCTTCTTCCAAACTTCTGACACCCTCACAGAAATTCTGCAAAGGACACTGTGGGCTACCTCTCTACCTTCCAATGAGGGAGGCTGATCCCCACTGTGCACAGGCACCATTGCCCTCTCCACCTTCCAGTGCAGGAGGCTGGTCCCCACTGTGCACAGGCACCATTGTCCTTTCTACTGCCCATTGACTGAGCAGGAAACCAGCTGTGCACAGGTACCATTGCCCTCTCTACCTTCCAGTGACCAAGGCAGGAGCCCATGCACAGACACCATTTCCAGTACTGTGTTATGTTTCATTCATTCCAGTTCATGGTTAACTCCATCCAGTCCAGCCTTCCATAGCCAGACAATTTTGGGGTACTTGAACAGATGCTTTCTGGAAGGCTTCATCCAGAAAACAAATGTCTGAACTCACCATGACTTCTTCAGGGATGTATTCTGGGAAGTGTCTCCCTGGGACTGGATCTTACGGAGATCAACAGCAAATGTGCAGAACCAAGCTAAGCAGCTAGTACCGGGCACTGGATCTGTCAGAAAGCCCAGCCCCAGCCCTGTGGGCAAAGCTGCCATCCTCCTGAAGTCTGGGACCAGGGAGTTCTTCCTGTGAGGATACATCTGCTGCTCGAATGCATTGCATCTTATTTTTCCTGATCTAAACTGTCAGCAGTAAAAGCAGAAAGATCAGACTTGGCAAGCTCAGGCGGATTTTGCCACACTGCATATGTAGAAGGTGTTAAATGGCAGCAGAAGGCAAATTGTGGATGCTTCACCCTGTCTGTTTCTGACATCCCTAGAGCTCACGATGTTAGGTTGCCTCGCCTTCATCAGTCAAACCAGAATGCGGTTATTCTAAATTAATTATTCCCCTAACACTCATGGATCTCTGTCTCTTTCTCTTGAAAAGACAGAAAGAGAGACTGGGGAGATGGCTCGGCAGTTAAGAGCACTGACTGCTCTTCCAAAGGACCTGTGTTCAGTTCCCATGATAGTTCACTACCATCTGTAACTCCAGTCCCCAGGGACCTGATGCCTTCTTCTGGCTTTAATGGGTACCAGACACACACAAGCTGTACAGACAGAGAGACAGGCAAAACACCTGTGCTCTTAAAATAAATGAGAGAAAGGAAGGAAGGAAGAAAAGGAGGAAGGAAGGAAGGAAGGAAGGAAGGAAGGAAGGAAGAAAGGAAGGAAGGAAGGAAGGAAGGATTCGTTTCCAAAGGAAGCTGGCGTGTTACTTAAGCATGGTAAGTTTCTCTTTAACTCTGAGATGAATTGGATTCTCTCATTTTAGTCATGGGCCTCTACACCTTGAGTTACAGAGTTCTGGCCTGTGCTGACATTTTTGCTGCACGCCCACAAGATTAGCAGGTACCAGACTGCAGTGTAAAGTGGAAGGGGATTGAAAATTGCAGAGAGTGGGGAGACAGAAAAACTAGAAACTCAAAGTGCCAATCCTTATACACAAGAAATCCAGGTGGCAACAGATATATTTTGAAAGCCACATAACAGTGACTGCTGTAGATGAAGTTTTAACAAACCTAATGACTTTTACTTTACATCAGGATAAATCGTTGGGTGATATACTCCACATCAGCACAAAGGATATTTTATTGTTGTTGTTGTTTTTAGTTTCTGGGTTTTTTTTAGCCAGTTTGCAGAGATATTCTGCAGGTTCAAGCCTTAATGAGCTGCCTGGGACAAAACCTCACCACCTGCTAGGAAATGTTTGACTTAAACGTTGGCCAGTCCCCGGGTGTGCAGCCCACTTTATCAGCAGTGACTCTTCATCCATTCCTCTCCTAGCTCTCTCCAAGGACCCAGGCAATGGGAACCAAGGCAAATTTTAAAGCCTCCATGGGCAGGCCCATCTAATTCAGAAATCTGAGAATCGGGCTTCTCTGAGTCCTCTTTGCCTGAGCCACATCTCTGTCTGGCAGCTGGGAATGGTCACTGAGTAAAGTTCCAGAAGCAGAGCAAGCTCCCTGCTAAGCTAGCGAGCATCAGCTCCCCAGTCTGGCCAGCTGCCCCAGTTCTCCTGAAACGCCACAGTAAAGACCTGCTCTGAGGCTTTTAGCTTGTAAACTTCAAATTTTCAAATTTCCCTGAAAATCACTAGGTATCACTTTCAAAGATGACAACATCATCTATTAGCACTGCTAAACTTTGGAAATCAACCAAAGTGTGAACTTAAGCAGTCCCCTGAGGCTTCTGCCATAGGTGTTCCCTCTTTCTTGCCCTCTCCCCAGAAGTAAACTGAGAATTGAGTTTGAAACAACAATCCCAGCTCCTCATCACTAACCCACTAACATTCCTCTCTGTTGTTTATAGTCATGGTACCATATCCACAAACCCCCAGAGAGCAAGCCTAGCATTGGGGGACTGATACACTGTCCTGTGCTGCCTAGGGAGGTCAGAAAAATACCTTGAAGGGTCTCTGATAAACATCATCATAGGTCAGACAGCAATGTGCTGACATGGAAGAAAGAGATCCCTGAACATATGTCTCGGAACCTGGCAGAGTAGAAAAGACCACTTCATGTGGAGCATTGGGAGCCATGTGGGAGATGAGTGGGGATGGAGGAAGCACAATGAAAGCTGGGATCCAATGAAGATGCTAGAACCAACAGCAGCCCAGGAGACTTAGCGTACAAGAGTCAAAGGTAGAGTCCAAAGGTCTTGGCATGGATGGGGTGTTAGCCCTGGAGAGATGGCTAAGATGCCCCTGGGGCAGGAGACTAGAGTATAGACATCAGCAACGGATGGCACAGGGAGAAGAGCAGCTGCCTAGGAAGGAGGAGCGTTTGAGTGGAGGTGTGAATCTTCTGGAGAACAGGGTCTGAGCTTCAGGACTGATGGATGCCCAGGTTGCAAGCAGTTGGGTCCCCTGGGGAGAAGAGGGAATGAGGAAGAGGGGCCAGGAGGGGCTCTGAGGATTACTGGCATTTAAAGAAGTCCCTTAGGGGTTGTGAAAATTAAAGATGATTTTTGAGAGTGGGGTAATGGAAGCCAAATGCTACAGAGAAATCAGGGTCAGGCGGAGGCAGAAAATAACCAAGGACTGGTTCCCTGGAGCGATGCTGACGGACACCAGGTGCAGAGTTCATGTGTAAACAAAGGAGACTAAGGACGCAGGCATCAGCATAGCCAGCTCTTCCAAGTGGGGTGCCTGCAAGGCAGAAAGGTGAGAGGGCAGTGCCAACGGAAGCGAAGGCACAGAAGGGGCTGTATTATGACCTTGAACTTGAGAGAAGAGGCAGACACTACAGACTGAAGGTGATCCAGAGTCTGTGAGAGGAAAGTCTGCAAACTGGGAACATTAGAAACGGAAATGTCAGCATTTACAATTCCAACAGTTATGAAACATTGGAACTATTTCAATGTGTTTTTGAAAGTACGCTCATGATGACGTAACCAGCTCAGGGAGGCAAGATCATAAATTCACATTGGACAGATGTGCGTTCTCATCCATTACAGATCTACCTATAAATGTAACGACAATTGAGTTATGTTGAGCACTTCTACTATGAAGTTCTCACAACTGACTAAAGATGGTTTACAATAGTAGTTTAGCTTCATTAATGTCAATGTAGTATAAATTACTACATGATTTACTTGATGATTCTCAGAATGGAGTAAATAATTTAGAGGCTTTATTTCAAAAAAACAGATTTAGGGATGAATAAAATTCTATGTTTTGTTAAAGATAAAATTACTAATCTCTACATTTTAAAAAGTATCTAACATTTTCCTTTAAAGAATACAAATCAAGCCAGTGCCTGTTAAGAAATTACTGTTTCTCAAGAGTTTGTGGAATGATCCATTCGTCCATCCTAGCTGCTAGGTTGCCTCTGTGCCTAGGAGCCTTTTCAGTTTTATTCCCTGAGCTTCCACGCACCCCATCCTGGCCATCTAGAAGGCCTCTACTGTTAGAGCAGGAATCCAGGCTGAAGCTCCAGGGATACCAGATGAACCCACCAAACACTACTAAATACATAGCACAATTTTTTTTTAAGATTTTCAAGACTAGCTTGAGAGGAAGCTTCTTGGGGCTACCATTTTATAAAGGAAGAGTTTCATTGCAGTGTGCATCTGAGGAGCCTGGAATTGTTGCTTTTAACCCCTGAGCCATCTCTCCATCTCCCAAGCCTGGCATTATTGAGGCATAGATGATGGCTAGGAGAAGGCCCCCTTCTCAATGAAGTCTGCTCTCTAGTGATGAGAATGGGTATGTGTGTGGGAAGCTGACACAAGGCTATGATGCTGAAAAAGTCAACAACAGAGAAACCTTGAGGTTAGCCTCTCATAAATACTAGCCACTTAGGAAAGGAGGGACAGGATGCAGGCTTTTCTCCCCAGGTCTTCACAACACTCCAAAACCTCTTCTTCCATCCAAAAGAGTCCTATTTGGGGGCTGGCCCAGGATATTCACAGAATGGGGAAACATGGTATGTGCCCTGCCTTTCATCCCTGGACCATCAGTACTCACTGTACCCCAGTTATCAATAGAAAGCTCTCAGCCTGGGAGACCTCTCTGTTCCACCACTGCTATAACCTTGGAAGGTTCCTTGAGGACAGAGTTTAGGTTACGGTCAATAGGAAGTCTAACCTTATCCACTTGCCTCAAGACCATGAGCACAAGGTTTATTGAGCTCTGCTGAGCGCAGCAAGAAGGAACGGTGGTAAAAAGCTCGCCTTCACCCATATTTTTCGCCCATAGAAAACGATGCATGAACAACAGTAATAATAGTAATGGGAATAACTGCTTCTGCAGAAAGAAGCTGGGATAAGAAATGCTAGAGGTTTGCTCAGGGAAGCCAGGGTGAGATGGTGACGTTTGAACAGATACTAGGAGAAGATGCAACAGTAAGCCTCTGATTTGGGTGCAAGAGGGGCNGCAGGCAAGCCAGTGCCGTGGCGCTAAAGGTATAAAGGGGCACAGTGTTCTCAGGGGGCAGAGAAGGGGCTAGCCTGGGTGTAGCAGAGCAACGGGGCTGTGGAGACGAGGTTAGCATGATCAGGGATTAGATGGAGTCTGGAAGGCAGCTGTAAGAACCTGAGCGTTCAGTCCGACCCGGAGATCCTCTGCGGACCTAGTGTGTCTCTCCCTGAGAGTGCGAGGGTGACGGAGAAGGAAGGGGGAGAGGCCACACCAGCTGGCTGGTTTGCCCCCGTGGAGCGGCTTGGTGGAACTCGGAAGTGAGGGCTCAAGGAGAAGTGGCTAAAAGAATGTTTTTGGGTTTTGCTGATGAATGGCTGCAGGGGGAAAGAGAGGCTCTTGGGACGACGGGTGACACCACCTCCGTTCTGTCAAAGCCTTGTCAGAATGAGGAGGGCCTGTCTGCCTGATTCCAGTCAGTTTTCGCAAGGAAAGACGAAGAAGCAATAGATGGGTACGGGGGTGGGGGGACAAGAGCTCGGGTGCCCTTTGGCCTTCGAAGCTACCTGCCAAGCCCTGAACTTCAAAGAAAGAGACAGGAAAGGCAGAATTGAAAACACAGAAATAGACTTGAAAAGACTTGTTCCAAGTTTTCTCTCACCTACCCCCTTTCTCATTTTTTCTCTCTAAGTGACTGGCTCCCTTTATACCTGTCTCTTTTGTGCCTTTCCACCCACCCCCTATATTCCTCTATTCCTGTATGCTCAGGCTACGACAGTCTGGATCTGACCACAAGCCCAAAGGGTCCCCTTTGACACTTGCCTATTACAGGCTTGGTGGGGAAAATAGGAAGGGATTTCCAAAGGGCTATTTTAATGAATTAACAGCAAGACAGAAGCCAAGTCTACTCCCCTCGAGTGCACAAACCTCCAGGTTGTCTTACAGTACAGTCGGGACTTCTGTTTTAGCTTGGAGTGACCCAGCCAAGGCTCTGGGTGACTGTGTTTCTTAAATAGTCCCAAGAAGCCCTCAGCTCCCCTCTTTTCCTTCCAAGCTTCCTGACCACCCCCTCACACACCCTCCTGTGAGGACACTCAGCTGGTCCTCTTGCACATCTCAGATCAAACGAAACTATACTAAAATTGTGTACCAGGTTTGACGTAGGTGCCTCACGATCCGAGCCCAGTTTGCTATTTCCAAGACTTCTAAGTATACAAATATCTGTAGCTATATAAAAAGACAACACCTTCAGGGTTTGCACCACAGCAAAGGATATTTTTAAGGCTGCTTTGAACCAGGCTAAAAAAAAAATCACTCCATGGCTCACCTTGAAAAGTATTCAAAGGTGTCTCTATTCTTTCTTGCCAGGCACAAAGTGGCATGGCAGTCTCTTACGCCCGTCCCTCCGTGCCCCCACCGAAATGTGGACCTAACATTTTGAGGCGATTCTGAGAGGATTCCCTGAAACTCAAGCACCAACCCAACAAGCTGAACCAAGCAGACCTTGCTTTGTCGGGCTCTCCCTTCCACCTTCAGGAGTGTATTGCTGAGTGCTGGAGGTGGCCCTTGCTGAAAACTGAGCTTCAAGAGAAAACCCCTTCAGACAAGGGTCAGAACTCTGAATGAAAGTAGTCACCAGGGCAGAACAGTGGGACTAAACATGATCAGGGGACAAACGTGAAGGAAAGAAACTGAAGAATTCCTTGCCAGCCTTGGCAGCCTTGCTAGGCTGCACATGCGACTAAACCCCAAGAGAAAAAGGCCATAGAGCAGGTCCTTCTTTCAACAGCATGGAAACTGAGAAACCCACTGCAGCTGAGGAAATAGTGACACACAAGATTAAGATACACAGCACCCCAGCCCCACCAACCCTTCCCACTCTATCTGCCAAAGTTCTTGTAGAATCTGAGAAAGCCACACCAGGCATGGCCCACTCAGTGTTGAAAGATGTTCATGGCAAAATACGTGTTTGTAGGTCCATTTTTAAATCCCTTCTCTCTGGCACATACATCCCAGGGGAAGGAATCTTTTGAGCATGGGCAAGCCATGAGAGGTGCTTGGAAGTGCATCTTGTCTGCTGTGATGTGTGATTTGAGGGCGTGATTGGAGCTAGGTTAGTCTACACAGGTTTGCTTTTTCCGCACCCTTGTTTGCTTCCTTGCTCAGCCATATGTGGTTTGAAAGCGTGTTTGATCTTTTTATTGCATAGGCCTCAAATTGATCTGAGCTCAAAGGTGGATCCCACACACATGCCACAGCTAGCAAAAGAAGCTCCAGGGAAATTGCAGAACCTCCTTTTGCCACTTCTGGGTACAAAACACATGATCTGGGAACTTCTTGAGCTTGTCTTTCTTGCACAGTAACCCCTTTAGGCTTAAGGTTGCAGGGTCCTAAAGGACACCCTCCCCATCTGCTTCGTGCTCAGAGAAAACTCTACCCAGTAGCCAGGAAATACCCAGCATCACACGCTGGGCCACCACCAGGCATTCACACCCCACCTGCCTCTTTCATATTCTTCTTTTTTCTTTTCTGTTCCTTTCCATGCTCGCTTTGACCTGCTCCTTTTCCTAGTCCCCAGAGTGTCTTTCCTTCACCCTTTTCTTTCCACAGTTTACCACAGAGATTAAACAGAAGCCCAAGTTCAAACCACTTGCCAGAATGAACAGCTGCCCGTTGCCTCATCCATCCCGTTCCTTGTGGCATCTGAGTTAGTCAGTTCTCCATCACAGTGAAAGATTTGTCCTCACTCCCATTTTCAGAGCCTTCACCTCTCCTCATCTGGTCCCTTACCTTGGGACCAAGGGGAAGCAGAACATCACGGCAGTGGAAGCCTGTGGCAAAGGCTGGCACTACTACACTTTGTAGTGCCAGGAAACAAAGAGAAGTAATGGGCAAAAGCTAGAATCTAGTTATTCCGTGCAAATTGGAGATGTCCCTCCAATGACATCTCACCTGCCACAGTGCCACCACCTCCACTGGCCTACCGTCAATGAAGTAAGTCATAGATGAGGCCAGAAGAGGCACTCACAGACACAGTGGGTGGTTAATCGCCTCAACATCACTCACCCAATCAAGTCGACCATCAAAATGAGCTATCATGCACTCCAAGTCCC